>JAKUCV010002969.1:184512-219117 GCA_028386065.3 Turnera subulata
ATACATCATTGAAATAAATTGAACAACATTTGTTCTTTATTACAAATGAAAATCCTTTCTTGTCCAAACAAGATACAGAAATCAAATTTCTGCTAATGGAAGGTACAAAATAACAATTTTCTAGTTCCAAAACCAAGCCACTAGGCAAAGATAGACAATAAGTTCCTACGGCTAACGCAGCAACCCTTGCTCCATTCCCTACACGTAGGTCTATCTCCCCTTTCAGCAATCTTCTACTCCTTCTTAGTTCCTGCACATTTACACAAATGTGAGAACCACATCCGGTATCTAATACCCATGATGCAGAAGTAGAAATATTAGCTTCTATAACAAATATACCTGAAATAGAAGTCTCACTTCCCTTCTTGTTCCTCTTTACCTCTTCTAGGTAAACTGGGCAGTTGCGTTTCCAATGGCCCGGTTTGTAGCAATGGAAACAATGTCCATCCTTAGCAACTCCACCCTTGGGTTTAAGCTTGTGATCACTAGAAGAAACACTTGCACCAAACTTTTTGGCACTCTTCTTCTTCTTGTCGAACTTTGCTTTACCCTTTCCTTTGCCTTTGCCAATCATCAATATGTTGGACTTACTTGCCTTCATTTGTAGCTCTGTTGTTCCCAACATATTGAGCAACTCGGACAAGGATTTGTCAAGATGGTTCATGTTGAAGTTCATGACAAATTGGCTGTAGCTGTCCGGCAACGATTGCAGGATTAAGTCTACAGCCATCTCCTTTGGCAAAGGAAATCCGAGACCCTCAAGGCTCTCAATGAATCTGATCATTTTCAGCACATGAGGTCTCACGGGTGATGATTCGGCCATCCTGCATTGGAATAAGGCTTTAGAGGTCTCATACCTCTCATGCCTAGCTTGCTCTTGAAAGAGCATCTTAAGGTGTTCGATCATATCGAACACCCCCATTTTCTCGTGTTGCTTCTGAAGCCCCGAGTCCATGGTTACCAGCATCAAACATGCTACATCCAATGCATCATCGAGATGTTTCTTATAAGCATCCCGTTCTGCCCTGGGAGCAGAAGGCGCCGGTTCATTCGGAACAGGCCCTTCAAGGACATACAGCTTCTTTTCTTGTTTGAGGACAATCCTCAAATTGCGATACCAAGATAGGAAATTATTCCCATTCAGCTTGTCCTTCTCAAGGACAGATCGCAATGATAGTGTACCTGTGTTTTGTGCCATGGCAATTCTACAACAAAGATCAACTCACACAAATAAGAGTCATGCATACATAAATCATTTAACAAGGAATTCAATTAAATGATGCTCCTACTAAGAATCAATAAAATGATAACAAGTAGGCCAAGATCCACATTTCACTACAACATAAGTCAGCTAGGGCTGATCACCTACATCATAGCTATTTAGGTAGACAACTCTTGTCAATTACATCTCTATGCAACTCTTGGATAGTTGAGTGAACAACACCTTGTCCAAGTCTATCTTATAGACATTTCTCAACCCTTGCCTCTAGGTTCTTAATCCTATTAAGGTAACCTAGTTAAGTCCACACCCACAACAAGCAATCGGGATATTACAATTATCCTCTCGAACCTTGCTAGGATAAACATAGGCACCTTGCTAGGGCAAAACCTACCTAGTGTTGATCTAAGCAATGATTAGTGCTCATCATGGAAGGCAACTAAGAACTTAATATTTCATCAACATATGTTCATACATCTCATGCATATAATCATTTAATCATACATTGATGTTAAGCAAATTTGGAAAACAAAAATGCAAGTGAACATCGATGTCCATAAATGAACATCGATGTCTATGAGAATCTGATTCTCGCCAACAATTGGCAGCACTTAGTATTTCGGCCATATCCAGAGCTGTAGAGCTCGGATTTGTACAAACTTAGTGTCTCTGGAAAGCTAAGAAGTAGAGCTACAACTTTGCTGTTCAGGCCAGACACCAATTCGGCCTCCTTCTGCCCCAAATTTTCTGTTGAAGTCGCTGCAGTCCACAACATCGATGTGGGTATTTTAGGACATCGATGTCCTGCCATGAACATCGATGTCCTTGAGGCTCTGGAAGTCCAAACTATTTGGCAGAGCTCAAGAACATCGATGTTCAACTCTTGGACATCGATGTTGGCACGTTCTAAAGGTTCATTGGCCTCTGGAACTCATGAACATCGATGTTCAACTCTTGGACATCGATGTTGGCAAGTTCCGAAGGTCCAAAAACTTGGCAGTAGCATTTTAACATCGATGTCTAACCTCTAAACATCGATGTTTGAGACTCTCAAACACAAGGACATCGATGTCCTAAGGTGAACATCGATGTTCATTGGTCTCTGGAATCTCAAACAAATCTCACAAGGCTTGGACATCGATGTTCAACCCTTGAACATCGATGTTCATGTGAATCTGCCAAGGCCAACCTACATAGGACATCGATGTTCATCTCATGAACATCGATGTTCAATGTTCTCTGCCAAGGCCAGACTACACAGAACATCGATGTTCATGAGATGAACATCGATGTCCAGTGGTCTCGGCCAAGGCAAATATCATGTGGACATCGATGTCCATCTGATGAACATCGATGTCCTGGCCTTGCAGCTCATGAACGACAATCGTTGCAAACGCAAACCGACACTCGGTTTTTCTTGGTTGAACTCTTCGACCTACTGCCTAGAACTTATTGATTGACATCTCATATCAATCAACAACTTGTTTTCAAAACTCTTTTGACAAACACGACATCAATATGCACAAAACAATTCATCTAGCATATCATATACACAAATGAATCCTACACATACTTAGATGATCATATCGCATATGCATCATATATACGGTTTAGAGCTTCACAAGAAGGCTCCGCTACCACTGTAAGTTTCCCTAGGCTATATGACATTCATATAAAAGCGGATATATGCAGCGGAAGACAAGGGAAACAACCAAGAACACATGTGAAGCTAGTAAACCGTATAACAATTTTACTTACTTGTAGTGTTAGGATCTTTCACCTAAGCCGGAAACCGAATCAGTAAGAGCAAGAAGAAGACCTGCTCCTCTACGGTATCCACACGAACCGTGATCGGCTTCGAGTCGTCACACGAATCAAGCCTCGAGCACTCCCACTTGATGTGCTAGCAACAAGGTAGGAGCTAGTGTGTGTGTTTGGGGTGTTTTGGAATGCTAATGCTCTTGCTTCTTTCACAAAGAAGAAGAACTCAAAGGAGGTGTTTTCAGAGAGTTTTTGGGGCTGCCAAAAACGTGGTGAAGGGGTGAGAATGAGCTAGAGTCATCAGCTCACAATGCCTATCCCCACACATCCATAATGCCCATACACAACCATGTGAGTGCCAACTCATAAAGGCAAAACAAAGTGGCCAACATAGCCAACATGTTTCCACTAACACTTAGTGGGAATAATCATCACATGGCTGCATTAAAGACTCCACTAATCTGATACTTAGTGAATCAAACCATCCCAAAAACGACCCTGGTCAAACCACGGTCCAACCACGGTCCAACCACGGTCCAACCACACCCGGTCCAACCATGGTCCAACCACGGTTCAACCATCTGCTCGAATCATCGGTTCTATGTGTGTGACCCTGTAGGCACTTGTAACGTCCGGCAATGATTGTAAAATCTCATTTTACAATCATAAACAAAGAGCGGCGTCTAGCAACACATCATTGCTACCCGAACGACAAGATCAGAACTGATTCACTATGCCTCGGAATATGTCATCGTCCTATCGTCCCATTATCAAGATTAGACCGAGACATGGAAACGTCAATCTCGTATATGTCTAATCTCGGTTTCTTGATCCTCGAGTTAACTGTATAAAACGGATACCCGTGATATCATCATATCACCCTATCCGAGCATGGCCATGCATTTTAACAGTTCAACTCTATCAAGAAACCTACTCGATAATATACCCGTTATATAGGTCGGACGAATCCCCTCTTGATCAATCAAAACCCACTACATACTCGTCATATACCCGATGATTACCCTTATGTCCACCCAGTTACGGATGACTAGGAATAATATCAAGGTACATGATTCATATGTTGGATACCTTGATGATCTCAGGTCGGAGGACAATCACATCTATAAGAAAACGCTATCGACATACATAAAACGTTCCATGTAGCGTTCTTATGTGGGTCGGTCCAGTCAACAAGATCCCCATCTTGTACCCGTATGTAGTATTCGTAACTCATACAATCCTCAACATACGCTAGCCTTATTTTATTATTACAACCCAACCATAATAATAAACGACTAGGGACCTTTAAGAATATACATATCAAATACATATACACTAGGGTTATATATACGTGCAAAATATTATCTCATAATCATATATATAGGCATAACCTCAATATATGTACACATGAATACAATCATCCATAGATTGGCCATTTGGGCATATTACTAACAGCCATGACTAGAAGCCTTGACCCGGAGACATGGCCCAAGGACAAAAACTATTATTCTTTCGAATAGGGCAACCTGGGGCCTTGCAAAATTCCCGAAAAAGTGTGGGAAGTATGTCTCAATGTTTGGGAGATTCCCCTAAAGTTTCATAAAATTCCAACGAATACACAATATTTGGAAAATTTTGGAAGATCAGAGGGCGTGACCCAAACAGCGACACGAAGATCGAGCATGAAAGGCCAGGTCGGCCGACCTGGGCTGACCCAGCCCTTGGTCGGCCTTGGTGGGCCGGCCTACAGTGCTGGTCGGCCATGCAGGGCTGACGGTCGATGTACCATGCCCACTCACCTCCTCGGGTACTTTCTCGACCCAAAATTCAACGTACTCCCTCTTTTTATTTTTCGAGATTCGTTCGTGGCCTCGGATAGCTATATTTCTGCCTCGGATGTCTACGTTTTGAGCTCGGATTGATTTGACAGTAATCAGAGCTTTTCTAGGTCGATAATACGAAAATTTGTCCGTCCCAAGAAATTCCAAGAAAATTTAGGAAAGTCCTCGAATGCCTTAAGTGTGACAAATAGATAGATAAGTCCCAGTGGAGAAGGGTTGCGGTCCCTTAAGCATCAACCAGGGTTTAAGTCCTGATGATGTGAATGGAACATGCACAGTTGGTACGACGCCCACCTTAATAGGTGTCGATCGAAGTCGAGAGAGATTAGTCTCGTGTCGACGAGGATACTCTTCCAGTATCAAAAGAAAACAAGATAGATAAACAGTCCCCACGACCCTCATAAAATATATTTGGGATTTTTCCAGGCTCTATATATGGTGGAGTTTGGACGTGACAGAAAACGAAAATATGAAAATGGGTGGGCAAAATTTGGGTGCTAACAAAACCTCTTTCTAATGCCCAGATGTGTTTTCTTAAATGCATTCGTCCCTAGACAGCTCAATCATATTTTTTATGGATTAAAGACTTGTTTCATCCCTGTGTTGGGCTCTAAAGTTAGAATTCATCCTTGTATTGAATTTTTGTTCTTTTCATCCCTTTGTTCCCCTAATTAAACCAGATCGACCTGACCGGTTCGCCCTCCCAAAAACCCATTTGGAAATCCGATGGTGGCCCGGAGTTTGTCCATATTTTTTCCTAAAAGTAATTAAAAATTTATAATTTTTAATTAAAAAATAACTTATACTAATTTAATTTAAGAAATAAAATAATAATTTATACTAATTTAATAATAACTTACAATAATTAATTTCAATAAAACCTATCATTGAATTAAAAATTTTTTCAAAAACAAAATAATAATTGATACCAATTAAATCATAAGTTAAAAAATTAATTTTAGGAAAAAAAGAAAAAAATAAGGACAAACTCCGGGCCTCCACCGCATTTCTAAAATGGGTTTTTGGGTGGGTGAACCGATCAGGTCGAGCCGGTTTAACTTTTCGGTTCAACCCGACATGTGGCGCCCACATAAGCTGACGTGGCACCGAAAACCCACGTCAGCATTTTCCACCGGATTCCAGTGAGAGGGACCAAAATAGGCCAATTAGGGGGAACAAAGGGATGAAAAGAAGCCAAAATTCAACACATGGATGAATTCCAATTTTAGCGTCCAACGTAGGGATGAAAAAAGTCTTTAATCCTATTTTTTATTCTTGAGTATATGAATTTGGACATTTTTCATCCTTGTGTTACAAGATGGACAGTTTTCATCCTTGTGTTGATTTTTCGAGACATTTTTCATTTTTTTCTAATTTTTCGAAAAGAAAATGCTGATGTGTCAATTAAAAGACTGACAAGTCAGTTGTGTGGGCCCACGTTAAATTGAAAGCTCCCAACTCAAATCACACCACCCGACCCGTTTTTGCCCACGGGTTTTACCCGTTTCCTATTTAGACAATTATGAAAAAAACCCCTAAAAAAACACCAATACAACACAGTGAAAAAGAAAACAAAAAAAAAAGAAACAACACACCCATATTGGCCATACAACAGCCAAAACAATGACGTTTTGACCACACCCATCACCACAGCATCTTCTTCCCTCCTCTCCCCGTGTCCCTAAACCACCCACATCCCCACCGAACCAGACACCACCGCCACCGTCTCCTCTTTATTTATCACAATTTTTTATATTTGTCTATTCAAATTGTGACTTAGCAATGGTAAGAAACGAATCAGAGCATTGATTTTTCAACCAATCCAAACATCATTCAAAAAGCAAAACACTAGGAAGGGAAATAAAAAATGAGGAATGAAGAACACAACGATTAGTGACTATGCACTCCAATCAGAAAATGAATTGAGAGCAAAGCAAGGGTCACTATGCCGGTCGGTCACTCACCTAGTCCGGGTCCTTGCAGCAGCGACGGCTGGATGTGCAAGTGGCGACGGTGGATGATGTGCAGGTGACGGCGGCGTTGAGGGGGTTGTGGGAGGCGCGAGGCAATGATCATGGCGGCGATATGCTTGGTTGCTAGAGCGGCGGGATCAACTCGTCAGGAGAGGTGGCATGACTCGATCTTCTCGCCTTAGTTCCACAGTGCATCGGCATCGGGTCGATGGCTTGTAGTGGTAGTCGGCGAGGCATCGTTGAGGTTCGACGCGTCTGCAGGTGCTTGAAGAGAAGACGGCGGCGATGGTGTCTGGTTCGGTGGGGATGTTGTTGGTGGTTTAAGGATGCAGGGAGAGGAAAGAAGAAGATGATGGTGTGGTGATCGGTGAGGTGAAAACGACAATGTTTTGGCTGGTGTATGGGTATTTTTTTTTGTTTCCTTTTTTTTTGTGTAGCATTGGGTTATTTTTGGGGGCTTTTTTGTAATTGGCTAAATCGAAAACGTGTAAACCCTGTGGGCAAAAACGGTCGGGTGGTGTGATTTTGGTTGAGTGTTTTAAGTTTAATATGGGCCCACATGGCTGATATGTTTGTTTTTTAATTGACACGTCAGCATTTTCTTTTGGGAAAATCGAAAAAAATGAAAAATGTCCGAAAAATCAACACAGGGATGAAAACTGTCCAATTTGTAACACAATGATGAAAAATGTTCAAATCGAAAAACACAAGGATCAAAAATATGATTGACCCGTCCTTAGACACATTCTGAGAAGAGTGATTGTACGCATTTAGTACAGTGCTTTGAGAAACTAAGCCCATCGTTCTAGCACAAGGCACAGAAGTTCGTTTACGTGAGGATCAAGCCAATTCTAGAAGAGGACCTAGGTTATCCTTGGGGATCCCCATTTAGATGAACTACAAGACCATGGAATCCAATGATAGGGGGTGCATAGGCAGTTTCAAGTGGATGAGGCGCAATCTCAAACATGTTTATTTCCCGCCCTGCATATCATTTCATACGTACACTTTCACACGCGCACTGTATATATATTATGATTGTTTGCTTGTTTTTTAACATGAAGTACTAGATCCAACTATGAACATACACATTGGCATTGGCATCCAATATTACCAACATTGTCTTAGTTAAGATGGTGGTTCACGATAAACGAATCTCCGGACCCTCCTCTTGGTTTCGAGATATGTGCTATATCCGAAGTCATTAACGAGTTTTTCTCAAGTTTTTCCTAATTAAACTTGGGTATTGTCTCCTTGTCTATAAGACAACCAAGAGAACACCAAGAACAGTCTGTGCCATAGTACTTCTATGAGTCCGTCCGGATTTGTGATATTTTCTTTGAATAAACTTAGCCAAAAATGCGAAGACCATACAAGCATATTCTGTCGATATCGCTGGGTTTTAAGTGATACCATTTGTGACTCCTCCAGTTGCATCTAGGAATATGTTTGGAATTATGGTTCTTTGGGAAGCGGTATCCCGAGAATCATCGAATCGGTTACGTCCACTCAAACAGCTAATTCATAAGAATTATCATGGATCACAGGCCATCGAATTTAAACCACGATTACGAGGCGATATCCCCGCCAACTGAACCACGACGCAGTGCTCACAGTTACGTGCATTTGCATATTTTTTGTATGAATATGTGTTGTATATATCGTGTTTCATCGTCATGGATTCGAATGGGTGCATGCATATTAGATGTCAAAAAAGAAATGTGAAAGGAAAAAAGAGAGAAGAGAGAAAGGTCTCCATGGTCATAGGTATAGAAAGGGAGGAACGTCTAACTAATGGAGGGTAACTCATTGATTAAAAACTCTGGAATATTTCACTTTGTCCAATTAGGGTAGATGTCCTTTTGTGTTGTGAATCAGAAATAGGTTTGCATATTCCATGATATATTGCATAATTTTGGAAGCATAAATGCAAGAATTTCGAATCAAGGGTCCCTCTGTCCTAAACCTTTGAAACCGAAACACCTTGCCATACTTTGACCTGGACCTCTTCAACGAAACCCAAAACTCCACTTCTGGTTTTGGCAGTAACATTGAGTGATGAGCGCATGGACCAAGTGGAGGAGAACAATGACATGGGTGTGTTCTCAGGAAATATCCCCGAGGGAAAATGAGCAACGTAGATGGGATGGCCGAAGCTTACACCATGAGAGGGTGGTGCATTTGCGACTTAAGATGATGGATGAGTTGGAGGGCATAATTCTCCAAGCAATTGGACTTTGTTGGACCTTTGCTAGGTGGCTATGAAGCAATTCAGAGAGATAGTGGGACAGCTCGATCTTGTTGAAGACATGATGAGGCCTCTAGTCTGAGAATGTCGCCCTTGTCCGAGAGAATATCCAACTTTATCAGGATTTTGGGGATTACAGGAAAGAAGTGGAAGGAAGTGAAGATGGGGATGGTTGGCCGAGGCGTCCAAGGCCAATGAACAACCAAACTCTCAAGACGGTGTCGTGGGCATTGAGGAAGACAAGGCTGAGCCGAAAATTAAAGATGAGATGATTGAAGATGAAGCTCATAGAGGCAATGCAAGGGAGGACACTTCTAGACCAACGGTGCCCCGAAGGAAGCTAGTGTACAAGACAAGATAGAATGATCGGCATAAAAAAGTGCCTAGAAGTCTCGTTCCAAACGGGTGGGAATCTCTAGTGTTAACAATAAAGTCGTGTCCGTCATTTCCATTTAGAAGTTGCGAGGGTCATGACCTAGCCCTAGTGAACATACTCTCGAGAATCCGTGTCGCTGATGTTTTTTCTCTAAATGTCATTTAAATTTCACAAAATGACTAAAATCTCCCCACTTTTTAACACTTTGAGTATGGTGTGATTCTGATGTAATGAACCTTATAAAACTTTTTTTTTTTTTTTTTGCCGTTGAACCTTATAAAACTTTATTAACTTAGCCTGAAAACCACAAAATAAATGAACTAGGAGACTCACCGTGTAGATATGCCATGTGATCTCATGATTTATTTTGATTCAATCCCAAATATTGGACCCACCTGTGAGACACCTACGTGGGCGCAATGCTTTGGATGTCTAGAATCTAGATTACCCGATTTTGTTTTGAGTATTTGCTTGTCAAAACGTGCCGAGGATGTTTGGCTTATGAAAATTAAATCCTCCAAAGAAAAAAGAAAAAAGAAATCAAAGGAAAGAAAAAAAAAGAAAGAAAAAGAATCGAATAAAAAAAGAAAAAGAAAAGGAGGAAAAGTGATTTCGTTGTCAACATTCCAAAAGTCAATATTTTTTATAGACACCATTGTGGGAAAGGGGGAATCTACAGATCAACTAAGTAGATCGGATATCTCTTAAACATCTCAAAGTCAAGTAGATTGGATACTTCCAGGAACCTCATCCGTAAAACTGTGTGATCTCCTCTTAACACTACTACTAACCATGTTGATAAATCACTGCCACAGAGAAACAGAATAATCTGTCACGTCCACGATCTGAAAATCTTCCTTGATTCCTAGAACCTCCACCTGAATCGGCGACGTCCACGCCCTCTTGCTCTCTCACTTCTGTAACCAGCCCCCGCTCGAGATGAAGACCGTCCCCTACTGTTCCCTGCAGATGGAGAGGAATGACATATGCACAATAAATCAGAATAGGGAGAATAACAATGGATTCACGTGTGTAACAGCTATAAATAAATAAAGATTCTCACCCTTGTTGAGAACATATGAAACAAAACAAATAAATGAAAATGAAAATCAAATAAGAAAGACTGCTAGCAGCCTCTTTCATCAGAATGGATAAACAGAATCTTAGTAGATGCCCAAAAAATAATGAGAGAACACCTTCAGTCTCTTGAGTATTCCCCTTTCCAGTAGCATTAGAGGTGGCGATAACTGTTTCAGTCGTTTGGACTGGAGACACCACAGTGGTCACCGGACCATGGCTCTTAGGTGCAGAACACAGAGAAGCAGAGCAAAGTGGTGTAAAAGACGCACCAGTCTACAACAAAATAAAGTAGCAAAATCAGTATGTAACTCACTAAGTAAATGAAAACAGATGGGATAATGTACAAAACTCTAATCACTCCATCCACTGCATATGCTACTACTAATATAGAATCACACAAGCTTCTGACAAAAAAGACGGAGAAACTTGCTGTCCGCTCCATTCACTACTTACAACGGAGGCATATGACATCTTAGGCGAGTCCCCATCTTTGGTGTCATGCTGTCATGGTTTTTCATTACTTTGGACAGGAGTAGGATGAGATTCAACATTACTGTCTTGACCCTCATTTCCATCTTGATGCTTGAGGCCATAAAAAATTCTGAGCACATCATTCAAAACATAATATCCTTTGTCGTGACGAGCCAGGATGAAGCTCTGAGTAAATTCCAGGCGCAAATTGTCATTTCCCTTCAAAAACTCCGTCACAAGGACAAGCACTCTGTCATCGGATGATTGCCGTGAGTCAACCGAACTAATTTCTGTAGCACAGCCCGCATAACCAAGGGAACGTATCTTCTGATCAATTTCCTGCTCCACAATAAATGAACGAAGCGTAAGGTGACAGATGAAATCAACACCATAACTATCCTACCATCTCTATTTTCAGATTGTTTATCAACAGAATCAAACACTTGAACTCCTTATGCTGTCAGATGAAAAGCATAAATATATAAACAAACATCACAATGGCAGTTATTTAGCAAAGATAATCCAACGCCTAAAGGAATTGAAGTAAGATAAGCACATAGTGTATTTCCCATTTGCATCACACAGACCATGGCAGCGTTTAAGTAGCGCAAAGAACCATCTGAGCTAAGGAAGAAAACTCACTTGTAGGGTGGTTGCTGTCCTCATGATCCCATCCTCTCCCTGCCGGCCGTGCTTGCTATCGTCCAGGTAGAACATGTAAACACGCTCCGGATGTTCATGCAGAGTCTTGTAATACTCGTCAACAAACAAATCAATGACCTAAAACCACAACCAAACCCAGAAAAATTAAAACCAAAAAAAAAAAAAGAGTAAAACCACCCAAGGAACATCACCGAATTTTTTTATAAAAAAATACAAATACGAAGGAGAAAGTTCATTAAGAAAGCGTACAGAATCTGCAGTATCTGGCCATTGTACTTCCGATGCCGCCATCTCTGAAAAAAAAAAACACAGAATCCTTAATTAAACCAGGGGAGAGCATGTGATGGTGAATTGGGGTGTAGATTCGAGGAGATGAGAGATAACCTGAGTTAAGGTTCGGATCGGAGTCAGCGAACGAAGAGAGCGAGGTGAGAGAAAGTAACGGTTGTGGAGTTCCCACAACTCGTCGGTTGCAGCGGGTGGTGGTGGTGGTGGTGGTGGTTGCCTAGGGTTTTTCTGGATCTTGAAGAGGCACGAGAATATGGCTAAGTTGGGGGGGGGGGGGGGGGGGGGAGAGTTAGGAAAAGATGATATTATTACTGCCTTGCATTCAGGGTGTCCTGATGCAACAAAACAAAACATACAAGGGTTTTCATCTAAAAAAAAAAAACATACAAGGGTTGTACTGGGTTAGAAACCCACGATACAAGACATGTGCCAAGCCTTGACGCTTTGGCTAACCAGTCAGCTACCCTATTACAGTTACGTGGGATATACTTCAACATACAAGGGAAAATAAGCAACTAAGTGACCATATATCATCTAATAAAACCTCTACACTCCAATCTGGCATTGTTTTGTGGAGGCAGAAATCAATTGCTTGCTTTGAGCAGACTCAATGGTCAGCAAGGGAGCAACCAAAGGACTTTTCACTCACGAGGTCGTGGCAATGGAGCTTCAAATTATAAAGGTTATGGATCTAACGAGAAGAATCAAGGAGCTGTAGGAGGTGGACAAGCTAGAGTTTTTCTCTTACTAGAAAGGATGCACAGACGTCTGATGCAGTTGCGACAGATAACCTACCAGTTTACTCTTTTGATGCACCCGTACTTTTTGACACTGGTTGCACTCATTCATTTGTGTCTACATATTTTGCATTACAATTTGGTGTGAGTCCAACCCCTTTAAAGTGTCCGTTGGCAGTTACCACTCCCCTTGGAAAATCGTTAGATGTGGATGTTAAGTTTCAAGGAACCCCTATACAGTTTGGTGATAGGATTTTGATAGCAAATTTGATTAAGTTGGAGATGACATATATAATACTAGGGATGGATTAGTTATCACAACATTTTGCTGTCTTGGATTGCCGTAAAAAGACAGTGAAGTTTCGTATACCTGGCAAAGAAACCTTTTTTTTTCAAGGTGATCGAAATTCAAAGGGGAACTCGGTGTTGAAGAAAGCCGAATTGGTCTCTGATGTCAACAAAAAACTTGTAGAGCATCTTCTCAGCTTTCCAAGGACTCCATGAATGTAGCAATCCGACGCCTACAGCCCCAAATATGATGATTTTTCCGAGGCTGCCTGCACAGGAAGGCTCCACTCGGGTTCCTCCTCTCCTCCTCCACATGCTTGCTCCAATCCGCCTCCTCCTTCTTCTTCTCTTGCTCTCCTCTTGCTACTACTCTACTGCTACTCCTCCTCACGACAATCCTCCAGAAATTCAGCCCTAAAAGGGCTTCCGAAGCTTTGAATTAGAGAATTATTTCAAGCACATAGCTTGTGAGTGTATAGAGAGGGAAGAGAGAAAATTGGAGAGTTTAAGGGAGAAGGGGAGGTCCTATTTATAGTGTTCAGGGGAGTCAGGATGTGGTGTTGATCTAAAGGTCGGGATTGAACCCCTAGATCCAACGGTAGATACCCAGAATCAAGTAAACAGGAATAATCGGAAAAACTGCCAAAACGGGAAAGGATGTCCGCCAGGCCATGGCGGTCCTCCCGCGATGACCACCAGGCCATGGCGGTCCTCCCGCGACGACCGCCATGCGCTGACAGTCATGTCTAAACCAAAAGTGTTCTTTCCTTTCCGGTTTTGATCCTCATTATTCCTGCTCAGCTTGATTCTCACGCCCATCCTAATTGGTTTTTACCTGTTTTAAGCTTCCAAAAACCCTCCTAACTTGTAGCCTACCCCTACCCTTTTCCTATTTCTCCTTACTTTCTCCCCACTCCGCTCCATATACCATAAACTACCAAAAACTAAAAAGGAAGTAAATTAATCCCGAATTCAGGATGAATTTAGGGTTAATTGGCTGCTGGGCTCAGTGTTTTTGGGTGCTCTTCAGTTGCTGGAGGATCCATATTCAATTGATTTGGACTTCTAAATTATTTTGAACTCAAAATCATCTCAAATGAGTCCAAAATAAATAAAAGCCTAAAAAACAATTAAATATCCATATTCTATTATAATTAAATTTTTAAAATATATAAAACCCAAAATTAAATTATCCCAAAAATTCTGAATCGAATATACTGAAAATTCAAAATAATAAAATATTAATATTCCACTAAGTTAAATTACGAAAATACCCAAACTCGGGATTAAAACGATAAGAATATCAACCAAATTTGATGGAGTGGGTGTTGATGCTGATAAGGACATACGTGCCATAGGTCGAGAATCATCTCATCCCGGGTTTCTTAAGGAATTATCGTCCTCCTTAATGGACTTGGTTTGTGATAGAATCATCTCATCTATCGGGTCGTTAACCAAGAATACACTCAGTCAACTAGGGATATGTCTCCTCCCGTGGGGGTGATTTCGGGGCCACCTACTTTCTAGGAATTTTTATCATCCTCCTTGGGGAACTTGAGTTTAGGTTGTCAACAAAGAATCCTCTCGTCTCAGTTAACTAGGGATATGTCTCCTCCCGTGGGGGTGATTTCGGTGTTACCTACTTTCTAGGGAATCTATCATCCTCCATGGGGAACTCGGGTTTAGGTTGTCAACAAAGAATCCTCTCATCTTGGTTAACTAGAGATATGTCTCCTCCCGTTGGGGTGATTTTGGGTTTACCAAATTTCTAGGGATTTTATCGTCCACCCTGTAGAACTCGGGTTTTCTCTCATTTTCTGGATTGGTGGGAATCATCTCATCCCTCCCATGGCATCATATGCCTTCTCATCAGCCTTCAGTCAGTTCTCGGGGCATTACATACCCCTCGAGGTAGCATGCCCTAAAGAAAAATCATCTCCAACCATGGGGTTTCATGTCCATGGAATTTGATTTAGAATGAGGTAGCATGCCCCATGGATTGATTCAGAACAGGGTAGCATGCCCCAAGCAAGTCTTACTGACACATGGGTAGCATGCCTCGGGAAATCAATACATGGGGTAGCATGCCCCAAAAACCAAATATCCTGACTATGATTCCAATCATACGGGAAATCACGTACATAGTGGGGTATCATGCTCCGAGTTATTTCCCTTTTTTATTTGGGGAGATTGGGAGAAACGGGAGGAATGAAAGGAAAAAATGAATATAATATTTTTATTACATAAAAAAATTAAAATAGAAGAATTACATAAATAATCCTATTATTATTAAAAACAAAACAAAACAAAAAGGTATGAGGATAAATTTATCCAAACCAAAAAAACATTAATTAAGGGGTCCACCATTCTCTCTATTTTGGAGAGATTGTGATTTTCTCCCCATTTACTCCCAGGATTCTTTTCTCTTACTCCCAAATTTAGGGTAAGAGAGGAGAGGGGTTTCTTTTGAACAAGAGAGGAGAGGGTTTTGGTAGGCTTACTTATATCTCCCAGCAATACAGCGGAAGTAGGATCAAGAGCTTGGCTCAGCTTACTGGTCGGTGGAAGTGGTCACAGCTTGTTGGATCAACTTTCAGGTCTCCACAACCTAAACCCTCTTTTCTGTGCTCTCAAGCTTTTTGCATGTGTCCTGCATTGGTTTTCCATTAATACCGCATAACCCGTTAGGTTATCAGTTTATAGGAAAATCTATAGTTGCCTCGTTGTTGAAAGGGGCCTCCAGTCTACTTTACACCAGGGCAATAATTCCGTATAACCGTTGTGGGTGTACTGATTATTGCTGCCAGATTAGTGAAGGTCCCTACAATTACCAAGGCAGTCATGTCCATGCACCCCATTCTGGGTGTTCTTGTCGTTTTATTCTAATATCTCCCAACTCACACATAATGGGATTCCACACATACAACCACCAAGAGAACACAAATTTTCTTGATAATCGTAAACATTCATATAGGGAAGTAGATTATGCGACCAACATACTTTGAGCGTCTAATACTATAAATTCATTAGGAATATATAGCTGTGAGTACCCAATCCAAAATTTGTTGGGCCTACTCACCACCTTCTTCTTTACCGACATCCACATCTTTGGAGTCGCCACCCGAATTTTATTAGGGGGCAAAATTCAGGGAAAAACCTTCCATAGGCAACCGATGACTCCTTTGGGAAAAAAATTCAGTGAACCAAAGATGTGGACCCGAGGATTTGTCATGGATAGGAAGGTGTGAGGCACCCATCCATGTTGAGGCGAGATCATGTACAATTAAATATCAACATATGCCATGCACAAACAAATAAATAACAAAAATAGAACGAAAACAAAACATAAAATAAATAAAGATTGAGCTTGCATTTCCACCACTAGAAACTGCCTACGTACCCCTTGGTAATGGGTTCAAAGCTCACGTAGTTCTTACATGCATCACATACAATCACATCATCATTATCAACAATCTTTCACTGCAGCAATCAACCAAGAAAATTAGAATGTGTTTGTCACGACCCAAGTAGTTGACTAGCCCAGAACAACTTCCAAAGGTGGAGCGAAACCATGTGGCCCAAAAGCTTATGCTTAAAGTTATTTGGTAGCCAAGTACTTGGTGCATATATACCCATACCTCTCTCACTCTCTTCCGAAGTGGTACTTGGATCATCACATTCTCCCTTCCTTTGGACCTCGCGTCCTCTTGAGGGGAGCCAAATTCAAATTAAAGTGGCACCCCCGATCACCGGGCCGTACCTATCATATTCTTAGTATAAACCCTTGAGACACGGGCCATAAGCCCCAAGTCCACCAGAAGGTGGAGTGAGATCGACTCCACTACCAATTGTCACGCCCCAAGTACTCGACTGGCCCAGAATAACTTCCAGAGCTAGGCCAAAACTGCATGGCCCAAAAACTTAAGCTTGAAGTTATTTGTTAGCCAAGTATTTGGTGCATACATACCTAAGACATCTCTCACTCTCTTCCGATGTGGGACTTGGATCATCACATAATGTAATACCCGTAAAGAAAAATATATATGTTATGCTTGGGCTAGAACATATATATATATATATATATATATATATATATATATATATATATATATATATGCTTGGGCTATTACTAGTGCCTAAGTCCATAAATTTTTTTGAGAGTCAATCATATTTTTTATCCTTGTGTTTATCAATTTGGACATTTTTCATCCTTGTGTTAATTTTTTTGGACATTTTTTTATTTTCTCCCGATTTTTCGAAAAAAATATTGACTTGTTAATTAAAAAAATTGACATGACAGCTATATAGGCCCACATTAAATTGAAAACACCCAACCCAAAACTTGTGGGCAAAATTGGGCCAGGTAGTGTGATTTGGGTTACGTGTTTTCAGTTTAATGTGGGTCCTCATAGCTGACGTGTTAATTTTTTAATTGACGTATCCAACATTTTCTTTTTGGAAAACTAAGGAAAAATGAAAATTGCCCCGAAAAATCAACACATGGATGAAAACTGTCTATTTTGTAACAAAAGGATGAGAAATGTCTAAATCAATAAACACAAGGATCAAAAATATGATTTGTTAGTAATATGCCCAAAAGCCAATCTATGGATGATTGTATTCATGTATACATTTTTTGAGGTTATACCTATATATATGGTTATGAGATAATCGTTTGCACATATATATATAACCCTAGTGTATATGTATTTGATATGTATATTCTTAAAAGTCCCTAGTCGTTTATTATTATGGTTGGGTTGTAATAATAAAATAAGACTAGCGTATGTTGAGGATTGTATGACTTACGAATTCTACATACGGGTACAAGATGGGGATCTTGTTGACCGGACCGACCCACATAAGAACGCTACATGGAACGTTTTATGTATGTCGATAGCGTTTTCTTATAGATGTGATTGTCCTCCGACCTGAGATCGTCAAGGTATCCAACATATGAATCATGTACCTTGATATTATTCCTAGTCATCCGTAACTGGGTGGACATAAGGGTAATCATCGGGTATATGACGAGTATGTAGTGGGTTTTGATTGATCAAGAGGGGATTCGTCCGACCTATATAACGGGTATATTATCGAGTAGGTTTCTTGATAGAGTTGAACTGTTAAAATGCATGGCCATGCTCGGATAGGGTGATATGATGATATCACGGGTATCCGTTTTATACAGTTAACTCGAGGATCAAGAAACCGAGATTAGACATATACGAGATTGACGTTTCCATGTCTCGGTCTAATCTTGATAATGGGACGATAGGACGATGACATATTCCGAGGCATAGTGAATCAGTTCTGATCTTGTCGTTCGGGTAGCAATGATGTGTTGCTAGACGCCGCTCTTTGTTTATGATTGTAAAATGAGATTTTACAATCATTGCCGGACGTTACAAGTGCCTACAGGGTCACACACATAGAACCGATGATTCGAGCAGATGGTTGAACCGTGGTTGGACCATGGTTGGACCGGGTGTGGTTGGACCGTGGTTGGACCGTGGTTTGACCAGGGTCGTTTTTGGGATGGTTTGATTCACTAAGTATCAGATTAGTGGAGTCTTTAATGCAGCCATGTGATGATTATTCCCACTAAGTGTTAGTGGAAACATGTTGGCTATGTTGGCCACTTTGTTTTGCCTTTATGAGTTGGCACTCACATGGTTGTGTATGGGCATTATGGATGTGTGGGGATAGGCATTGTGAGCTGATGACTCTAGCTCATTCTCACCCCTTCACCACGTTTTTGGCAGCCCCAAAAACTCTCTGAAAACACCTCCTTTGAGTTCTTCTTCTTTGTGAAAGAAGCAAGAGCATTAGCATTCCAAAACACCCCAAACACACACACTAGCTCCTACCTTGTTGCTAGCACATCAAGTGGGAGTGCTCGAGGCTTGATTCGTGTGACGACTCGAAGCCGATCACGGTTCGTGTGGATACCGTAGAGGAGCAGGTCTTCTTCTTGCTCTTACTGATTCGGTTTCCGGCTTAGGTGAAAGATCCTAACACTACAAGTAAGTAAAATTGTTATACGGTTTACTAGCTTCACATGTGTTCTTGGTTGTTTCCCTTGTCTTCCGCTGCATATATCCGCTTTTATATGAATGTCATATAGCCTAGGGAAACTTACAGTGGTAGCGGAGCCTTCTTGTGAAGCTCTAAACCGTATATATGATGCATATGCGATATGATCATCTAAGTATGTGTAGGATTCATTTGTGTATATGATATGCTAGATGAATTGTTTTGTGCATATTGATGTCGTGTTTGTCAAAAGAGTTTTGAAAACAAGTTGTTGATTGATATGAGATGTCAATCAATAAGTTCTAGGCAGTAGGTCGAAGAGTTCGACCAAGAAAAACCGAGTGTCGGTTTGCGTTTGCAACGATTGTCGTTCATGAGCTGCAAGGCCAGGACATCGATGTTCATCAGATGGACATCGATGTCCACATGATATTTGCCTTGGCCGAGACCACTGGACATCGATGTTCATCTCATGAACATCGATGTTCTGTGTAGTCTGGCCTTGGCAGAGAACATTGAACATCGATGTTCATGAGATGAACATCGATGTCCTATGTAGGTTGGCCTTGGCAGATTCACATGAACATCGATGTTCAAGGGTTGAACATCGATGTCCAAGCCTTGTGAGATTTGTTTGAGATTCCAGAGACCAAAGAACATCGATGTTCACCTTAGGACATCGATGTCCTTGTGTTTGAGAGTCTCAAACATCGATGTTTAGAGGTTAGACATCGATGTTAAAATGCTACTGCCAAGTTTTTGGACCTTCGGAACTTGCCAACATCGATGTCCAAGAGTTGAACATCGATGTTCATGAGTTCCAGAGGCCAATGAACCTTTAGAACTTGCCAACATCGATGTCCAAGAGTTGAACATCGATGTTCTTGAGCTCTGCCAAATAGTTTGGACTTCCAGAGCCTCAAGGACATCGATGTTCATGTCAGGACATCGATGTCCTAGAATACCCACATCGATGTTGTGGAGACCAGTAACTTCAACAGCGAATTAAGGGTAGATGGAGGCCTAACTGGTGTCTGGCCTGAACAGCAAAGTTGTAGCTCTACTTCTTAGCTTTCCAGGGACACTAAGTTTGTACAAATCCGAGCTCTACAGCTCTGGATATGGCCGAAATACTAAGTGCTGCCAATTGTTGGCGAGAATCAGATTCTCATAGACATCGATGTTCATTTATGGACATCGATGTTCACTTGCATTTTTGTTTTCCAAATTTGCTTAACATCAATGTATGATTAAATGATAATATGCATGAGATGTATGAACATATGTTGATGAAATATTAAGTTCTTAGTTGCCTTCCATGATGAGCACTAATCATTGCTTAGATCAACACTAGGTAGGTTTTGCCCTAGCAAGGTGCCTATGTTTATCCTAGCAAGGTTCGAGAGGATAATTGTAATATCCCGATTGCTTGTTGTGGGTGTGGACTTAACTAGGTTACCTTAATAGGATTAAGAACCTAGAGGCAAGGGTTGAGGAATGTCTATTAGATAGACTTGGACAAGGTGTTGTTCACTCAACTATCCAAGAGTTGCATAGAGATGTAATTGACAAGAGTTGTCTACCTAAATAGCTATGATGTAGGTGATCAGCCCTAGCTGACTTATGTTGTAGTGAAATGTGGATCTTGGCCTACTTGTTATCATTTTATTGATTCTTAGTAGGAGCATCATTTAATTGAATTCCTTGTTAAATGATTTATGTATGCATGACTCTTATTTGTGTGAGTTGATCTTTGTTGTAGAATTGCCATGGCACAAAACACAGGTACACTATCATTGCGATCTGTCCTTGAGAAGGACAAGCTGAATGGGAATAATTTCCTATCTTGGTATCGCAATTTGAGGATTGTCCTCAAACAAGAAAAGAAGCTGTATGTCCTTGAAGGGCCTGTTCCGAATGAACCGGCGCCTTCTGCTCCCAGGGCAGAACGGGATGCTTATAAGAAACATCTCGATGATGCATTGGATGTAGCATGTTTGATGCTGGTAACCATGGACTCGGGGCTTCAGAAGCAACACGAGAAAATGGGGGCGTTCGATATGATGGAAAAACCTTAAGATGCTCTTTCAAGAGCAAGCTAGGCATGAGAGGTATGAGACCTCTAAAGCCTTATTCCAATGCAGGATGGCCGAATCATCACTCGTGAGACCTCATGTGCTGAAAATGATCGGATTCATTGAGAGCCTTGAGGGTCTCGGATTTCCTTTGCCAAAGGAGATGGCTGTAGACTTAATCCTGCAATCGTTGTCGGATAGCTACGACCAATTTGTCATGAACTTCAACATGAACCATCTTGACAAATCCTTGTCCGAGTTGCTCAATATGTTGGGAACAGCTGAGCTACAAATGAAGGCATGTAAGTCCAACATATTGATGATTGGCAAAGGCAAAGGAAAGGGTAAAGCAAAGTTCGACAAGAAGAAGAAGAGTGCCAAAAAGTTTGGTGCAAGTGCTTCTTCTAGTGATCACAAGCTTAAACCCAAGGGTGGAGTTGCTAAGGATGGACATTGTTTCCATTGCAACAAACTGGGCCATTGGAAACGCAACTGCCCAGTTTACCTAGAAGAGGTAAAGAGGAACAAGAAGGGAAGTGAGACTTCTACTTCAGGTATATTTGTTATAGAAGCTAATATTTCTACTTCTGCATCATGGGTATTAGATACCGGATGTGGTTCTCACATTTGTGTAAATGTGCAGGAACTAAGAAAGAGTAGAAGATTGCTGAAAGGGGAGATAGACCTACGTGTCGGGAATGGAGCAAGGGTTGCTGCGTTAGCCGTAGGAACTTATTGTCTATCTTTGCCTAGTGGCTTGGTTTTGGAACTAGAAAATTGTTATTTTGTACCCTCCATTAGCAGAAATTTGATTTCTGTATCTTGTTTGGACAAGAAAGGATTTTCATTTGTAATAAAAAACAAATGTTGTTCAATTTATTTCAATGATGTATATTATGGTGGTGCAAATTTAAGCAATGGATTGTATGTTCTAAACCTTGAGATGCCGATCTATAACGTTAGTACCAAGAAGGTTAGGTTGAACGATTCTAACGAAACGTATCTTTGGCATTGTCGACTAGGCCATATAAACGAGAATCGCATTGCTAAGCTCCATAAAGATGGACTATTAAACTCATTTGATTTCGAATCATTTGAGACGTGTGAATCTTGTTTGTTAGGCAAAATGACGAAGGCTCCTTTTACCGGTAAAGGTGAAAGGGCTTCGGAATTGCTAGGTCTCATACATACCGATGTATGCGGACCAATGTCGACACAGGCTAGGGGCGGTTTTCAGTACTTCATTACATTTACTGATGATTTCAGTAGATATGGATATGTGTATCTAATGAGACACAAATCCGAATCCTTTGAAAAGTTCAAAGAATTCAAGAATGAAGTACAGAATCAACTCGGTAAAAGTATTAAGATGCTTCGATCAGATCGAGGTGGTGAATACTTGAGCCAAGAATTTCTTGATCATCTAAAGGGTTGTGGTATAGTATCACAGCTTACTCCACCGGGTACGCCACAATGGAATGGTGTATCCGAAAGGAGGAACAGAACCTTGTTGGACATGGTTCGTTCAATGATGAGTCAAGCTAACCTTCCTTTATCCTTTTGGGGACATGCATTGTTGACTGCTGCTTATACACTAAACAATGTTCCATCTAAATCGGTCGAAAAGACACCATATGAGATATGGACCGGGAAGCGTCCCAGTTTGTCTTTTATGAGGATTTGGGGCTGTGAGGCTTACGTAAGACGTGAAGCTTCGGATAAGCTCGGCCCTAAATCCGAGAAGTGCCTATTTGTTGGTTACCCTAAGGAAACCAAAGGGTATTACTTCTATACTCCCACCGACAACAAAGTGTTTGTTGCTCGGACTGCGATTTTTCTAGAAAAGGAGTTTATTTCTAGAGGAATCAGTGGGAGGCAACTAGAACTCGAAGAAGTTCGAGATCTAGAGACTGAGATGGAACAAGGACAGGAACCACAAATTGTTGTGGATGAGAATCCTGTTCCTGTAACACATGGACCACGTAGGTCGGATAGGATTCGGCATGAGCCCGAGAGATATGGATTTCTCGTGACTCATACCGGTGATGTGATGCTCATAGATGAGGATGAGCCCACTACCTATCAGCAGGCCGTTACGGGTTCGGACTCCCAGAAGTGGCTAGAAGCCATGAATTCGGAAATGGAATCCATGTATGAGAACAAGGTATGGACCTTGGTCGAGCCACCCGAAGGGGTAAAACCCATAGGGTGCAAATGGGTCTTTAAGAGAAAGACCGACATGGATGGTAATGTGATTACCTATAAAGGGCGATTGGTGGCGAAAGGTTTCAAACAAGTTCATGGTATTGACTATGATGAAACCTTCTCACCGGTTGCTATGGTTAAATCCATCCGGATTCTGTTGGCTATAGCTGCATATCATGATTATGAGATATGGCAAATGGATGTCAAAACCGCTTTCCTTAATGGAAATCTTTTAGAGGATGTGTACATGACACAGCCTGAGGGTTTTGTCGATCCAAAGAACGCCAATATGGTATGCAAATTGCAAAGGTCCATTTATGGACTTAAGCAAGCTTCAAGGAGTTGGAATCTTCGTTTTAATGATGTAATCAAAGAGTTTGGTTTCATCAAAAATGAAGATGAACCATGTGTTTACAAGAAAGTTAGTGGGAGCACAGTTGTTTTCTTGTTGTTATATGTAGACGACATCTTGCTCATTGGGAATGACATTCCGACACTACAGTCTGTAAAGGCTTGGTTAGGGAAGAATTTCTCAATGAAGGACTTAGGAGAAGCTGCCTATGTGTTAGGCATTAAGATCTATAGAGATAGATCCAAAAGGCTTCTCGGGCTAAGTCAGAGTACGTATATTGACAAAGTGCTAAAGAGGTTTAGCATGGAGAATTCCAAGAAGGGATTCTTACCCATGTCACATGGCGTCTCTCTCTCAAAGAGTCAATGTCCTAGTACATCAAGTGAGAGAGAGCGGATGAGACAGATCCCTTATGCTTCGGCAATAGGATCTATTATGTACGCCATGTTATGTACTCGACCTGATGTCGCTTATGCTCTGAGTGTCACGAGCAGGTACCAATCTGATCCCGGTGAGAGTCACTGGATGGCGGTTAAGAATATCCTTAAGTACTTGAGAAGGACTAAGGATGCATTCCTGGTTTACGGAAGCGTTGATGAGCTCGTTGTAAAGGGTTACACCGATGCTAGCTTCCAAACCGATAGGGATGATTTCAGATCGCAGTCTGGATATGTGTTTTGTCTTGGAGGTGGTGCTGTAAGCTGGAAGAGTTCTAAGCAAGAGACAGTTGCAGATTCTACAACCGAGGCAGAGTACATTGCTGCCTCAGATGCGGCGAAAGAGGCTGTTTGGATCAAGAAGTTCGTAACTGAACTTGGGGTGGTTCCTAGTATTGAGAGTCCGATTGAGCTCTATTGTGACAACAATGGAACAATCGCACAAGCTCAAGAGCCTAGATACCACCAGAGATCCAAACACATTCTCCGACGCTATCATCTGATTCGCGAGATCATAGATAGAGGCGATGTCAGGCTGTGCAGAGTTCCTACTGAGAACAATGTAGCAGACCCGTTGACTAAGCCCCTCACGCAGCAGAAGCATGATGGTCATTGCGCATCCATAGGTATTAGATACATGTATGATTGGCTTTAGTGCAAGTGGGAGATTGTTAGTAATATGCCCAAAAGCCAATCTATGGATGATTGTATTCATGTATACATTTTTTGAGGTTATACCTATATATATGATTATGAGATAATCGCTTGCACATATATATAACCCTAGTGTATATGTATTTGATATGTATATTCTTAAAAGTCCCTAGTCGTTTATTATTATGGTTGGGTTGTAATAATAAAATAAGACTAGCGTATGTTGAGGATTGTATGACTTACGAATTCTACATACGGGTACAAGATGGGGATCTTGTTGACCGGACCGACCCACATAAGAACGCTACATGGAACGTTTTATGTATGTCGATAGCGTTTTCTTATAGATGTGATTGTCCTCCGACCTGAGATCGTCAAGGTATCCAACATATGAATCATGTACCTTGATATTATTCCTAGTCATCCGTAACTGGGTGGACATAAGGGTAATCATCGGGTATATGACGAGTATGTAGTGGGTTTTGATTGATCAAGAGGGGATTCGTCCGACCTATATAACGGGTATATTATCGAGTAGGTTTCTTGACAGAGTTGAACTGTTAAAATGCATGGCCATGCTCGGATAGGGTGATATGATGATATCACGGGTATCCGTTTTATACAGTTAACTCGAGGATCAAGAAACCGAGATTAGACATATATGAGATTGACGTTTCCATGTCTCGGTCTAATCTTGATAATGGGACGATAGGACGATGACATATTCCGAGGCATAGCGAATCAGTTCTGATCTTGTCGTTCGGGTAGCAATGATGTGTTGCTAGACGCCGCTCTTTGTTTATGATTGTAAAATGAGATTTTACAATCATTGCCGGACGTTACAAGAGCCTACAGGGTCACACACATAGAACCAATGATTCGAACAGATGGTTGAACCGTGGTTGGACCATGGTTGGACCGGGTGTAGTTGGACCGTGGTTGGACCGTGGTTTGACCAGGGTCGTTTTTGGGATGGTTTGATTCACTAAGTATCAGATTAGTGGAGTCTTTAATGCAACCATGTGATGATTATTCCCACTAAGTGTTAGTTGAAACATGTTGGCTATGTTGGCCACTTTGCTTTGCCTTTATGAGTTGGCACTCACATGGTTGTGTATGGGCATTATGGATGTGTGGGGATAGGCATTGTGAGCTGATGACTCTAGCTCATTCTCACCCATTCACCACGTTTTTGGCAGCCCCAAAAACTCTCTGAAAACACCTCCTTTGAGTTCTTCTTCTTTGTGAAAGAAGCAAGAGCATTAGCATTCCAAAACACCCCAAACACACACACTAGCTCCTACCTTGTTGCTAGCACATCAAGTGGGAGTGCTCGAGGCTTGATTCGTGTGACGACTCGAAGCTGATCACGGTTCGTGTGGATACCGTAGAGGAGCAGGTCTTCTTCTTGCTCTTACTGATTCGGTTTCCTGCTTAGGTGAAAGATCCTAACACTACAAGTAAGTAAAATTGTTATACGGTTTACTAGCTTCACATGTGTTCTTGGTTGTTTCCCTTGTCTTCCGCTGCATATATCCGTTTTTATATGAATGTCATATAGCCTAGGGAAACTTACATGATTAACCCATTTTTTTAACGTGATTGTCTTTTTTACTCTGGTTTCTCGAGAAGTTTCATGAGTTGGTTTATATTAAGGATTTTGATTAGTATTTGAGGTTAGAATTTATATTTATTATATGACTTGTTGGATTATTCATTTATGGAAGTATTTTATTTTGGAGATTATTGTTGTATTATTTGTTTGAGGCTTGCGTTGTCTTTGGTAGACATATGTTTCCTACCAGACAAGGAAATGCGTCACTGATTGATTTTATGAAGTTACAACCACCAACATTTTCAGGCCTTGGTAGTGGTGATGATCCTAAGCAGTTCCTGGAAGAGGTCAAAAAGCGGTGTGATGCTTTGGGGTGCTCGGAGAGCAGGCTGTGTATCTAGCAGCTTATAGGTTACAAGGAGATGCTCGTACCTGGTATGATAGCCTTATTAATGCAAGGGAAGCTGATGATCTATTATTGTGGGAAGAATTTAGTTCAAGTTTTTTGGACATGTACTTGCCTGAGAGTATTAGGGATGCAAAGACCTATGAATTTGAGAGCCTCAAATAAGGAACTATGACTATTGCTGAGTACAAGGTGAAGTTTATGGATCTTGCAAGATATGCGTCGCATTTGGTAGCGACAGAACAGCAAAAGGTGAAGAGGTTTGTTAGGGACCTTAATAATTCGCTTCATAAGGTGGTTTCTGCTAGGAACTGCGAGACATTACCATCTGCACTAATTTTTGCTATGTCTCTTGAGATGAAGGATGCTGAGGATAGGGCTGAAAGGGACTTGAAGAAAGCTAGAGTTGATGTGCCTCAGAAAGGATACTCAAGTCAATTAGGTTCTCAAAATCGCAATATAAGTTTTCATGGGACTCAGCAATGGTCGAAGAGTGTTGCACCACCAGTTGCTCAAGTGCAAAAGCAAAATTGGAGACCCAATCAAACAGAACAGTATAACCCTTGTCAATTTTGTGGCAAGAAGCATGGTACTTGTTATCGTGAGACTGGTGCATGATTTCAATATGGACAAGGAGGCCACCAAATTCCGTGACTCTCCTAAAGTTCGTGGTCAGCAAGGGAGCAATAGAAGCACTTTTCATCAGGATCTCGTCCTACTTCTGCTGCTAATCAAACTTCTGGCGCTACGAATAATAATCAAGGAGGTCGTGAAAATGGAGCTTCAAATTACAAATGTTATGGATCTAATGAGAAGAATCAAAGAGCTATAGGAGGTGGACAAGCTAGATTTTTTGCTCTTACTAAACAAGATGCACAGACCTCTGATGCAGTTGCGACAGGTACCCTACCAGTATACTCTTTTGATGCACGCGTACTCTTTGACACTGGTTGCACTCATTAATTTGTGTCTACTTATTTTGCATTACAATTTGGTGTAAGTCCAACCCCTTTAGAGTGTCTGTTGACGGTTACCACTCCCCTTGGAAAATCCTTAGATGTGGATGTTGAGTTTCGAGGAACCCCTATACAGTTTGGTGATAGGATTTTGATGGAAAATTTGATTAAGTTGGAGTTGACAGATTTTGATATAATACCAGGGATGGATTAGTTATCACAACATTTTGCTGTCTTGGATTGCCATTGATGCACGCAAACCATGCATGGTTTTAGGCATTATTTTGGGCATAAATTATCCTTGTTTCAATATGATCATGCGCCTTATCATGCATCATTTTATTATAGTCCCCTCAATTCCATTTCTTACTGTGTGATAATGTTTCCAGGTGCATTTAAAGGAATTTTGGAGGATTTTACTGAGGAAATTGCAGAAACAGACCCTGCCATAGCCTGAGCCTGTTTCAGGACCCCCAGAGCCTATCACTCACTGCTGATTCAATTAGAGGTCGACAATCCCACCTCCAACATAGAATTTCCACTAGATCTCACCACCCCAGGCTCGACTCACAAAGTCTCAACAACAGTCTGCCAACCACACAGGGGATTGGATTAAATTTCAGGATAAATCAAGAAAAGTTACAAACAGCCTCAAGCACAGGCTCAGCCTGTGCATTCTGCAGAAATCTAAAAACTGCAGAAGGAATAAAAAATTCGTGCCCTTGCAACTGAGCAAAGCTGACACCTGCAACAATATCCTGAGCATTTCAGAGGACTTCCTGAAGATAAGGCAGCAGCAATCATTTTGCCTGGAGAAAAATACACTTGAAGAAACAATATCCTCTCTTAAAAAAGTCTTCTGCACCTTTGAATCAGTAGGATTTCAGCCTACCAACAAAGCACCTCATCCTGAAAAACACGTGGGTTAACAACTTGCTTGAACCCCATACCTCCAAGCAAGTGGGAAGAAGAAAGGGGCATGGGCTGCCCTATAAAAGAAAAAACAAGGATGAAGAAGAAAGCATCGATTGAGAGGAACTTAAAATTACAGAACATTTGAGTGAGGGGCAGGACCCAGAACCTTCAAGAGCTCAAGGAACACGATTATGCTCCCTTGTTGGGCAGAAATCGTGTCCCCTTTGATTTCCATACCGCCCTGAACTTTATGCTAACTCTTATTCGCATTGCTTTTGTAATTCTGATTATGAACTAAAAAAATCCCTCTTAGGATGAAGGGGTGCAACATTTCCTCTGTTCGATTGCAATAAATTGCTCAATTTATGTTCTTAATCCGTTTTCTTATTTTTGCTGTTGTAAACTTCATCCATGCTTGAGTCCTGATCAAACCCATGCATGATTTTAGGTAGCTAGGTGAAGGACTGGGAAGTGAAACCATAGCTGCTGGAACGTCAACAACCAACCCTTAGCATTTTAGCCTTTGACAGAGGCGAAAGCTAATTGAGGAACTAGCCTCAACACTGTCCTTAATCCCCTAGATTTGATCTGTGCAAGATGATGCAAACATAGATGTGGACACTCAAGGAGCAGCCGGCGAGTTGGTGTTGCCCACGAGTCCAATTACACAGGCTCGGTCCCAGAAGATCAAAGATCAATTGCAACAAGTTCAAGCATCGCTCATTCTCGATTTGCAAGAAGATCGAGTAATCAAGATGGGAGAAGAGCTTATGAAGAAACCCACGTGCATCACTGTGTGGGAAGGAATAGAAGAGGCCTAGAAGACATTCGGCCTCAATAGGCCACACTTGGGCCATGTCGACTTTTGCTGTTAAATTGGGGGCCGAATTCTGTTTGTTGTTTTTATTATTTTTGTTGGGTTTTAATTAGTCCAATTTGTTGTTGGATTAAAAGTCAAATCCTAGTCCATTAGGGTTAGTGTGGCCGACATGGCCTTAGAGTTAGGGAGGCTACTCCAAGTCGGCAAGGGCTTGCTTTGTAGCCGACTTTGGAGCCCTATAAATATGGTTCTCTATGCTTTGTTTTAGACAGAATATTGAAGAAATAAAAGGTTCAGAAAAGCATTAATATTCTCACATCAGGAGAAGTCTCTTTGCTTGTTTTTATTTTAGGGATTTGCTAACAATTACAGATAGTGATATTTGCTATTGTGATTCATATTCCTTTGTGCTGATGCAAATCACCTAGGCAAGCTTAGAGACTTAGATAATGGTGCATGTAAAGGCTTCTTTGGAGGCATCAATGAGAGCATGGTGAAAAAGACAAGCTTGTACATAGCAAGCTTACTTCCAAAATTAAGTCCAAGATTTGATCTCACAAGAAATTCAAGAAGAGATGGAGATCAAAGCCAAGGACGCGAAGAACATGTGCAGAAATTCCTGGAGCGTGCAGTCTCGGAAATAAATTCATATCTCGAGTTCTACATTTTGGATTACTTCGATCTTGGACTCTCTAGAAAGACAAGACGGAGATCTACAACTTTGATGTTGAACTCAGAAGCTGAATCTGCCGTTTTCATTGCCTAGAAGTCAATTGAAGTTGATGGATAGATTCTGTCCAGAAATTGAGTTTGGGGTTTATTTGGGCTTCAGTATTCTTAGTTGGATTATTTGGGATATTATTATTCGTGGATTTTAGTTTAATATCTGGGGTATTATTATTTTTGGGTTTTAATTTTATTTAGTTGGGTTATTAATGGGGCCAATTGTTGGGCCAAGACTTTATTTATGTTGGGTTTTAATTTAGTTAATTAGGCATAGTCCATTAGGTGATTGGATTTACAAATCCAACACACTTAGGAGCTAGGGTTACCATTCACGTGAATAGTAACCGAGTGAATAGTACCTGCGAGAATATTGTACTATTTTAGGATTTTGGCTTCTAGTATAAAAGCCAAACTTATGGGTTATTTTAACAGTTTTTTACGATTTATGAAAAAATAGAGTTTCTCTTTGAGAATTCTTTTTGTTTGAGTGATTCAAACAGTACCTTGAGTGATGATTCTCTAGGTTTATTCTAGAGATAAGATTTACTTATCAGATTTACTTAATCTGTGGCGTGTTCTAATTCCTTGGTTGTTGTTTCTATTTCTCTTGCTGATTAGGGTTACAGGGGAGACGGCATCCTTTGTGTGGTTCAAGATTGCTTATTTCTTTCATGCTGATTTGGGAGGAATAAGGAGAGAATTGCATCAGTTTGATTGAGATTGAAGGTCGAGACCACAATCTGATCTGTGGAGAATGTAGTGCTGATTCTAGGGTTTCTGCCATATCATCTTTTAAGAGCATAATCAGTAAATTTAAGAGTGGCTAGGTTAATCTTCTTTTCTTCAGAAAAGTGATAACAAATAAAAATCATGTCAACTCTTTGCTCCCTTTCAATGTAAGCGTCTGCATCTCCTCTTCCCTGAAAAGAAGGTATCTTGATATGTTGTTCATGTTGGCATCGACATAGTTGAATGGCTCCCAATCATTGTTGATACGGCAGGAACCCTAGAATCAGCACCAGAATTCCTATTGAATCAGATTGTGGTCCCGACCTCAATCTCAATCAAACTTTGTGAATCTCCACCCTTTATTCCTCCCAAATCAGCTTGAAAGAAACTATAAGGCTTTAACACACAAGAATGCGCCAACAATTGAAATCCTAATTAGCAAGAGAGTCAAACGTTAGCAACTAGGAAATCAGAATTACACCACAGATTTGCAAACTTGAAAAGCTATTCTAAATCCCTAGAATAAACCTAGAGAATCAACACTCAAGGTTTCCAAGAGCATCAACACTCATGGATTTGTTTGAATCACTCAAACAGAAAAGAAGCTCTCTTAGGAGAAACCGTAATTTTTAATTTCCAGAATGTCTAACCTTTGCAACAGCCACGAAAGAACATATTTATACTAAACCTAATAACCCTAGGTCGGCCTCGCTAGGTACCAAAACCCTAAACCCTAGTTTGGACCAGATTTGGCCAAAACCCTAACCCTAATAGAACCTGGTTTTCAATTAAGCCCAAATTAATTGGACACTAATTAAAACCTTACAAATAAAACTCCAAATAACTTAAGCCCAAATTAACCAACTAATTAAAATTGGACTTGACCCAACAATATAATTAAAAACATAACCCAAGCCGAATTCTTAATGTTAGTAATATGCCCAAAAGCCAATCATTGGATGATCGTATATAGTCGTATATATACATTAAGGTTATTCCAATAAATATGATTATGAGATAATCGCTTGCACATATTTATAACCCTAGAGTATATATTAGATATATTCTTAAATGTCCCTAGTCGATTATTATTATGGAAGGGTTATAATAGTAAATTAAGACTAGCGTATGTTGAGAATTTATATGTGATAAGAATTCTACATACGGGTACAAGTTGGAGAACTTGTGGACTGGATCGACCCACATAAGAATGCTATATGGAGCGTTATATGTTTGTCGATAGCGCTTCTTATATGTATTGTCCTTAGACCTGAGATCGTCAAGGTTCCCAACATGTGAGTCATATACTTTGATATTATTCCTAGTCATTCGTAACTGGGTGGACTTAAGGGTAATCATTGGGTATATGATAAGTGTGTAGTGGGTTTTGTATGATCCAGAGGGGATTCGTTCAACCCATATAACGGGTATATTATTGGATGGTTTCTTGATAGAGTTGAACTGTAAATGCACGGCCGTGCTCGGATTATGATATGGTGATATCATTGGTATCCGTTTTACACAGCTAACTCGAGGATCAAGAAACCGAGATTACACATATACGAGATTGACATATTCCATGTCTCGGTTTAATCTTGATAATGGGACGAAGGGACGATGACATGTTTCGAGGCATTTAGAATCAGTACTGATCTTGTCGTTCGGGTAGTAATGATGTGTTGCTAGACGCCGCTCTTTGCTTATAATTGTAAATTGAGATTTTACAATTATTGTCGAATGTTACAAGTGCCTACAGGGTCACACACATAGAACCGTTGATTCGAGCAAGTGGTTGAACCGTGGTTGGACCATGGTTCGACCGGGTGAGGTTGGATTGTGGTTGGACTATGGTTGAACCAGGGTCGTTTTAGATCAAAAATTATCTGAATTATTGATCAGACATGGTGATGTGGTGTGTTGTAATCTGATTATGTTAGTGGGAGACATTAGTGATGAGGGTCATCGCCTTTGGTCTACTATGTTGGCCATTTTGCTATTAACCTAATGGCATTATGTATGAGTGTCATATAGCATATCGGAAACCTACAGTGGTAGCGGAGCCTTCTTGTGAAGCTCTAAACCGTATAAGTGATGCATATGTGATATGATCGTCTTAGTATGTGTTGTTTTCATTTTGTGTATGTGATATGCTAAATGATTTTGAACATGTTGATGTTGTGTTTTGTCAAATGAGTTTTGAAAAACAAGCACTTGATTGATATGAGATATTGATCATGATGTTAATGGCAGTAAATCGAAGAGTTCGACTAAGAAAAATCGAGTGTCGGTTTGTGTATCGAACGATTCTCGTTCTAGTACATCTAGGCCATAACATCAATGTTGGTGTGACCAACATCGATGTTGGCATGAGTTTAGCTTAGGCCGAACCTTCATAACATCGATGTTGTGTGACAAACATCGATGTTCTGATGAAGTGTAGCCTAGGCCGAATCTTCACAACATCGATGTTGTGTGACCAAGATCGATGTTCTCATGCAAACACTCAACAACATCGATGTTAAGAGTTACAACATCGATGTTATTTGAGCTCGGCCAAGTTGGTTTGAAGTTCCAGAATTCAAATAACGTCGATGTTCAAGTTCCAGCATCGACGTTATTGAGTTCCAGAAGTTCAAACATCGATGTTTAAGGCCAACATCGATGTTATAATGCTACTGTCAAAAATCTTGAACTTTCAAGTACTCAAAACATCGATGTTTAAGTGTTCAACATCGATGTTCTTGAGCTACTACCAAATAGTTTGGAGTTCAAGTCCTCAAACATCAATGTTTAAGTGTTAACATTGATGTTCTATGCACTCAAAAACCTCGAACATCGATGTTTTGATGGTCAACATCGATGTTTTGAGGGTTCGGCAACCTCCAACATCGATGTTTGAGTGTAAACATTGATGTTTTGCAGATTCACAAACTCCAAACATCGATGTTGAAGGGTTCAACATCGATGTTGTGGAACCCAGTAACTTCAACTGCGAATTCGGGGTAGAGAGAGGCCGAATTGGTGTCTGGCTTGAACAGTAAAGTTGTAGCCCTACTTCTTAGATTTCCAAGGACACCAAGTTTGCACAAATCCGAGCTCTACAGCTCTGGATATGTCCGAAATACTAAGTACTGCCAAGTAGTTGGGAGAATCAGATTCTCAAAACATCGATGTTCAAGTTAGACATCGTTGTTCACATGTATTTTTGGTTTCCAAATTTACATAACATCAATGTATGATTTGTTGATTATATGCATGTGATGTATGAACATATGTTGATGAAATATTAAGTTCCTAGTTGCCTTCTATGATAAGCACTCATCATTGTTTAGATCAACACTAGGTAGGTTTTGCCAAAGCAAGGTGCCTATGTTTATCCTAGCAAGGTATGAGTGGATAATTGTAATATCTCGACTGCTTATTGTGGGTTTGGACTTAAGTAAGTCATCTTAATAGGATTAAGGACTTAGAGGCAAGGGTTGAGTAATGTCTATGAGATAGATACGGACAAAGTGTTGTTCACTAGACTATCCAAGAGTTACATGAGATGTAATTGACAAGAGTTGTCTACCTAAATAGCTATGATGTGAGTGATCAGCCAAAGCTGACTTATATTGTGGTGAAATATGGATCTTGGCCTACTTATGATTATTTTGATTCATAGTAGGAGTATCATTTAATAGAATTCCTTGTTAAATGATTTTGTATACATGACTATTATTTGTGTGAGTTGATCATTGTTGTAGAGTTACCATGGCACAAAACACTAGCACATTATCATTGCGATCGGTCCT
>JAKUCV010002969.1:222883-277599 GCA_028386065.3 Turnera subulata
TAATCATTGGGTATATGATAAGTGTGTAGTGGGTTTTGTATGATCCAGAGGGGATTCGTCCAACCCATATAACGGGTATATTATCGGATGGTTTCTTGATAGAGTTGAACTGTAAATGCACGGCCGTGCTCGGATTATGATATGGTGATATCATTGGTATCCGTTTTACACAGTTAACTCGAGGATCAAGAAACCGAGAGTAAACATATACGACATTCACATATTCCATGTCTCGGTTTAATCTTGATAATGGGACGAAGGGACGATGACATGTTTCGAGGCATTTAGAATCAGTACTGATCTTGTCGTTCGGGTAGCAATGATGTGTTGCTAGACGCCGCTCTTTGCTTATAATTGTAAAATGAGATTTTACAATTATTGCCGAATGTTACAAGTGCCTACAGGGTCACACACATAGAACCGTTGATTCGAGTAGGTGGTTGAACCGTGGTTGGACCATGGTTCGACCGGGTGTGGTTGGACCGTGGTTGGACTATGGTGGAACCAGGGTCGTTTTGGATCAATAATTATCTGAATTATTGATCAGACATGGTGATGTGGTGTGTTGTAATCTGATTATGTTAGTGGGAGACATTAGTGATGAGGGTCATCACCTTTGGTCCACTATGTTGGCCATTTTGCTATTAACCTAATGGCATTATGTATGAGCGTCATATAGCATACTGGAAACCTACACTTAAAAGAGAGTTTATTATAAAATTCGGCAACCTTAAATTGTAAAACTAAAGATATGTCAACTTGTCCCTAATGGACAGCAACCAATGTCGACTAGGCCCCAATGATGCTCTTGAGTCAATTACTCCTTAATTGACAACAAATAAACGGGCTTCTGTTTCAGCTTCTCTCCAATCTTAATCAGGATGTCTTCGTGCAACTCTTTGTTCAAGAATGCTTGAATGCGAACCAAGAACTGATTCTTGAGCATCTTTGATCTTTCTCTTGTAATTGGACCTTGAGGAAGTGTCATGGCACCATCATCCTCACCAATGGTGCTTGAAGGCTCCTTATTTGCATCATTCTCTCCCACCTAAAAAGGATTCGTCCTCGAATCTGAACCTGCAATGTCAAAGGGAGAAAGATCAGCAACATAAACGAAGCACTCACTCCATACTCACCAGGCAGATCAATCTTGTAGGCATTATCACTATTGCCTTCCAAGACTTGAAAAGGTCCATCCCCTCTTGCATCCAACTTGGATTTCCTTTGTTGAGGGAACCTCTCCTTCCTAAAGTGCACCCAAATTGAATCTCCAGGCACAAAGTGAACAACCCTGCGCCCTTTATTGACTCTTTGCGCCACCTTTAGGTTTTTGTTCTCAATGTGCTGCCTTGCCTTCTCATGAATAGATTTCACCAACTTAGCCCTTTGTTGTCCATCTGCATTAGCAATTTCTTTCAAAGGAATAGGAAATAAATCCAAAGGGGTTAGTGGATTAAAACCATAAACAATTTCAAAAGGTGAATAACCAGTAGAAGAATGAATGCTCCTATTGTATGCAAATTCGACCATAGGCAACCATTCTTCCCAAGTTTTCAGATTCTTACCCACAACAGCACGCAATAGAGTACCTAAAGTTCTATTTACCACTTCTGTTTGGCCATCTGTTTGAGGGTGACAAGTAGTAGAAAACAACAACTTGGTCCCTATTCTACTCCAAAGCACACGCCAAAAGTGAGACAAGAACTTAGTGTTTCTATCTGATATGATTGTCTTAGGAATGCCATGCAAACATACTACTTCCCTAAAGAACAAATCAGCTACATATACAGCATCATCTGTTTTGTGACATGCAATAAAGTGCGACATTTTACTAAACCTGTCCACAATAACAAATATGCTATCTCTACCCTTCCTAGTCCTAGGCAAACCAATCACAAAATCCATGAATATATCAGTCCCAGGACAATCAGGAACAGGTAAAGGAGTGTAAAAATCATGAGGTTGCACCTTACTCTTGGCTTGGCGACATGGTATACAACCTGCACAAACTTTATCCACATCTTTTTTCTTGTTAGGCCAATAAAAATACTCATGCAAGATGTCTAAAGTCTTAGCATTACCAAAATGTCCCATCAAGCCTGGGTTTAGTTCCTTCTTCTAAAAGATCATCAATGGTGTAGCCTATTGCCTTTCGATGCTTGTTGACTACAGTGCGTACTTTTTCTTCTTCCACTTGTTAAAGGTCAGCTCTAATAATAATGGGAAATGAAGAAGCTTCAGGGTATAAGTAGATATACCTGAGGTTAGGTGGGAGAGGTTTCAATTCTACCCTTGGTGCCTCTTTCGCAAGTTGTGGTCCGGCGGGTACTGTGACAGGCTCTGAAATAGCTTCAATAACAGGCTCAGAGATAGCATCAATCTGTGGTTCTGAAACATGTGCATGTGCGTCAATTTCTAACTCTGTTTCTTCTACCAGAAATTTGCTACTTCTTGCAGGGCCGTTTCATCTCATTCAATGAGTCCATTGACAAGGCAACCCAGCAGCTCATCCTCATGTGTCTCAATAAGTTGGGATGCCTTGACTAGCACATTAACAGGGTCTGGCACAACATCAACCATGTAACACTGTCCTGTTCCAAACTCATTCCTTTGCGCCATCTGGACATGGAACTCTACTGTTTCATCTCCAATTCGTAGTGTTAATGTCCCATTGGTGCAGTCGATCATGGCTCTTGCTGTGACTAAGAACAGGCATCCTAGAATGATGGGTGTCTTCTCATCTTCTGTCATGTTCATCACTACAAAGTCTACAGAGATGAAGAAATTACCAACCTTGACTGGAATATCCTCCAACACCCCCACAGGATATACAAGTGAGCAATCAGCAAGCTGAATGGTCATCCTCGTGGGCTTGATGTCTCCAAGGTTCATGTTTTGAGTGATGGAGAGTGGTAACAGGCTGACACTGGCTCCTAGATCGCATAAGGCTCCTTCAATCAATTTGTCCCCGACGTTGCAATGTATTGTGAAGCTCCCTGGGCCTGAACATTTCCTGGGTGGATGGTGTTGAATGAGAGCGCTCCCCTGGGCTGTCATGGCTACAGTCTCAATGTCATCAATAGTTTTTTTCTTCGTCAGAATATCCTTAAGGAATTTAGCATAAGAAGGCATTTGTGTGACCACATCACTGAAAGGAACATTGACATATAACTTACTCAGCAATTCCTTGAACTTACGGAATTGCTTCTCCAGCTTGGATTTGTGGTATACTTCTGGGTATGGAAGAGGAGGTTGGTAAGGTAAAACAGTCTGAGGTTGCTTCTCAGCTCTCCTTATGCTAACAGGCACAGGCACAGGCTCAGTCACTATCTCTGTCTGTGCCCGCTCTGTCTGTCCAGAGCTGAATGTTAATGCATGATGCTCCACAGCCTGAGGCAGTTTTGGCACTGTATCTCTTAGCTCCTTCCCACTACGAAGTGTCACAGCCTTGACATGCTCGTTCGTTGGGTTTTCTATTGGTTTTCCTGGGAGAGCTCCGTGTTGACTGGTGGACATGAAGCTTGTTGGGCGATTTGATTTTCGAGGATTCTGTTGTGGGATTTGAGTTGGCTGATCTCATCACTTATCTTGTTCTATTTCTCCAGGATGGATTGCAGCTGGGTCATCATGTCGGTGTTGTTTCCTTATTTTCCTCCTTGATTCTGCCTTTGGTACTGTGGCTGCCCTCCCTGGTTTTATCTCTGGTAGTGGGCCTGTTGTTGAATCCTCTCTTTGGTTGGCCCCTTCCAAGAGAAGTTCGGGTGGTTCCTTCAGGATGGATTGTAAGTGTTTTCATACGGGCCCTGCTTCTGCTGGATGTAGTGAGCATGTTCAGAATCACATTCTACAAAAGGGGTCAACTGGATGTACCGTGAGGTCCTCCACAGCCTTCACAGTCTGTGACTATGGCTGAGGCTGTCTTGACTTGAGCAGTCCCTAGTTGCTTTCTGAGGGCTTCTATCTCTGCCTCTAGCTTGGTCACTCTATCTACTCCAATTACACCAAAGGATTTGACTGCTCTGACTAAGGTTTTCCTCTTGGACAGGGCTTCAAGAATGGCGACTCTGTCACTATAATCCTCATCCAGGAGTGCACCATTTGCCAACTTGTCGAAGGTGTTCTGGTCTTCATCACGTAGGCCGCAATAAAATTGTTCAAGTTGCACGGCCTCATCAATTCGGTAGTTTGGGCATCTCCTCAGTAGTCCTTTGAATCGCTCCTAAGCATCTCGAATTGATTCATCATAGCGTTGAGAGAAACCAATAAGCTGCTGCCTCAAACTTGCTGCCTTACTTGAGGGATGGTACTCCTTCAAGAAAGCTCTGACTAGACTGTTCCAGTCAGTGAAATGGCCTGCTTGATGGTTGTTGAGCCATTCCTATGCTGCATCTCGTAGTGAGAATGGGAACACTCTCACGTACTGCTGCTCCTAGGTCATACATGCTATTTTCACTGTACTCCACACTTGCAAGAAGTTTTGCAAGTGCGAGTTTGGATCTTCAGAAGGGGTCCCTCCAAAAGTGCACCTCTCCAGTATGCTCAGCAAGTTGGTTCTGATCTCATATGGAGCATCTACATCTGGAATGGCTATACTGTTGTGGATGATGGTGGTTGGTGGTTTTAGGAGCTGGGACATAGGGATGTAGGGTCGAACAGGCTGAGCCTGTTCAATGCCCTGGTGCACTGCTTCGTTGGGTCTATCCGCCATGTTTTGTGGCTTTTGTTTGTGAATCTGGCGGGTTGTCTTTTAGATGTTCTGGTGGAAGATTAGAGCTGGTTGCTTGCTCCTGGTTTGGGGTATGCACCACCTGAAAACTTCGAACTTGGGAAAGGAAAAGGGGTAAGTAATAAGAAGCCTAATAAATCAAATAAAAAGCAAAAGAATCAAGCGTCAGTCCCCGGCAACGGCGCCAAAAACTTGATGTTGTGTGTGTGCTGAAACGTCCTGCAAGTGCACAGGGTAGTTGTAGTACTCTATCAAGGTCGTATCCACAGGAAGTGGGATGAGTCTGTTACTCCTTACTTTAGACAAATTAGGCTTGAGACAATTAAGCAAAAATGGATTATAGGGTGAGTGGCAATCGAAAATTAAATTAAGCAAGAGAATAAAAAGTAATAGCAATGTTGAAGTAGGTAGGGATCAAGTTGGTGAAATCTTAGGCATCCAGGGATTCACATGTCTTGCCCTTATGCTCTAAATTGCTCAACAGCATCATCATAGGCTGGGCCCGTGTGACGCCTTGTGTTTAATAAGATGTCTTGAAGGGGCTCCCAACCTAATGTACTACCAACGACTTTCGATCTTATTGATAGTTCCCTAAGCTTACATCTACCCCCTGTCACTAGGGTAGACGTCCAATTAGAGGTGAAGTTTAGTGTTGGTGCTGGTTACCCACAGTCTCTCCCTATCTTCTTTCGAATGGCTAGGGAGTGAAGGCTGACTATTGTTGGTCTAGCTCGCTTGGCTTCTCCTTTCGGTCCTTCACCAAGCTGCTACTAGATTAAAAAAATAGGCTACTCAATAATCAATCAAGAATCAGATTAAAAGTGGTGTCATTCTTCGTGACTGTGCCGCAACAGGCTGAGCCAGTGCTAAGCCTGTGGCTGGGCCTGTCGAGAACACAAAGTCAATTACACAGATTAGTTCTTACAGACGCTCTCAACCTATACTGAACCCACTTGCTTTCACTCACAGGCTCCTCCCAAGGTTCTCACTCATCCTAATGCTTTCGCATCGGTCAAACTAAGGCGATTAAGAATTTGTGTTGAGGCTAATTCCTCAATTAGCTCCAAATTTCCTTCGAAACTAAGAACCAAGGGTTGGTTGTTGTTGTTCCAGCAACTATGGTTTCTCCTTTCAGTCCTTCACCTAGCCACCTATAATCATGTATGGGTTTGATCAAGACTAAAACATGGAGCAAGTTTGCAAGAACCAAACAAAAAAACTCTGTTAAAAACATAAGAAGAGCAATTTATTACAATAAGAACAGAGACATGCTTCACCCCTTCAACCTAAGAGCGGTTGCTTAGTTCATAATCAAGGTTAAAAAATAGATGGGGATTGAGGTTAGCATAAGAACTGGAACAAATCTGGAGGCTAGGGACAACACGATTTCTGCCTAGAAAAGGCTGCAGAATCGTGCTTCCCCTTGAACCCTTTGTTCCAAGAACTTCTGCAAGTTATAGGTGTTGATCGAGGGTTGAGTTCGATGCCAGTTCTTCCTTCTTTCTTCTTATTTATAGGCATGGACCTTTTTCTCCTCTCTTCTCCTACGTGCTGGAAGGCATGGCAATTGGGCAAGTTGAGTTTCAGTTGCCCATCTTGCTCTTCGAGACAAGGCACCATGGGAGGCGTGCCGATAGGGTAAGTTCTTCAGTTCTATAGTTTTTAGAAGACTTTTAGGGAGGATAATAGTTCTTTAATTGTAATTTTTTTTGGGTGTAATGATTATCCCCTCTTTCCCATGCCTAAAGTCTTCTGCAATGCTCAGGTTATAATTGAAGAGTTGAAAGTTTTGCAAGTGGTGAAGCTCTGCAAGTGGCTGAGTTTTATACTCTTTTCTTCACATTTTCTGGCCATCTGCAGATTTCACAAGCTGAGCCGGTGCCTGAGGCTGTGGTGAGGATGTATGCAGTCTCTTTCAATTCTTTTCTGAAATTAAATTCTGCTCCTCTTGCGATTGATGTGGTGGCATGATGGCTTTGTGGATCAAGGCAAGGGTAGTGAAATCCAGTGGAAACCTTATGATTTGAGGGGGATTCGTGGCTCTCTACTGATTCTGAAATGAACAACAGGACCGGAACAGGCTGACGCTGTGCCAGGGGCTGTTTCTTCGAATTCTCCAATAAAATCTCCAAAATCCTTCAAAATGCACCTGGAATCACTAATCATGTATTAAGGGATAGGATTTAAGGGAATATGATGAAATAATGCAAAGTAAGGCATATAATCATGTTAAATTGAGAGTAAAATACATATAAAACCATGCCTAAAACTATGCATATTTCATGTGCATCAAACACAACGGATGCTCTTGCGGATGACTTGAACGGACCGATTGGCGGCTCCCTATTGCTACCCCAGATGTGGCTATGTAAACATCTCAAAATCATTGAACAACCGGTATCATTGAAGTACACCTCAACGGGCTATTCGACAAGGCGTCGACTACAAGTCTTTGTGACTATGAGGGAATGGGTTTCCTACATGCATCAACTAACCACGGATGACATAGTCTGGCGTTGTGAACGGCTGAAGCTCAAGCACATGGAGAAGAACACTTTTGGTCGTGAAAGATGTACTTCTTCCTGGCATCAAGTAGTTTACCTATTACAACCCGGCGTCGTTTATGAGACGGATCGATCAAGCTCAACCGGTTCCTTGTATGATCATCCCTCGAATTCCTGGTCCTATGGATGGCAAGCTAGTTATCATCATTAGAAGTGGTTGGTCACTACCTACTTGGATCGGCATGGGGACACATGCATTGGAACTCCCTGTTCAACGATATCGGGATTGGCTAGTTGATGCCAACCATCCGTTGGACAGGTTATTATATGCTAGGCAACAATGAATTATAGATGAGCCATAGCCATCAAGAGTTGAGTTCGTGGGACCTACTGAGTCGAAGGAAGAAGATAATGACAAGAATTGGAAGCATAAACGCCCAAGGCATTAGAATTTACGACAAAAAAAGTTACTTTTATTTATGAGCATGATAACGGCAATGAGACCAAACAAATTCCAATTTTCAGTGAACCTAGGAACTTTTATTGATGTAATAAAATGGGACTGAACCTTTGCTGGCTTCCTACGTTTCTATTTTTTTCCATAGAATCATGTCTACGTAGTTCTTTGTACAATGTTCTGAGCGCTACACATAGTATTTCTTGAGTTTGTCCAGGTTGACTGGGTCTATGAACTCGTTTCTGTCTAAATCTCGAATCCATGTTGTCCCTCCAGGAAGGAATTCCTTAAAGATGTATAGCCCATGCCAATTAGTCTTGAACTTGCCCATAGGATCGTGCACTGGTTACGGTATCTCCTTAAGTACTAAGTCGCCTTCTTTCAGTCCACGAGACTTGACTTTTTAGTTGAACACACGTGCCATAAGCCTTTGGTACCCTTGCACGTGGTATAAAGCTTGTAATCGCTTCTCATCCAGCAATGTGAGTTGTTCTAGGAGCTCATGTACCCATTCGGTCTATGGAATCATGCACTCACGAGTCACTCTTAAGGATTGATCCTCGAGTTCCATAGGGAGGACTGCCTTCATGCCGTACACAAGAGAATATCGTGTAGCACCGGTAGATATACGGATAGATGTGCGATATCTCCATAATGCTAATGGTAACTTCTCAGACCACTCACGGTGCTTGGTTTGCATCTGTTTTATGATTGTTTTGAGGTTCTTGTTAGCAGGTTCGACGGTGCCATTGGTTTGAGGTCGACATGGCAAAAACCAGTGTTGGTTGATGGCATAGCAGGCACAAAGCCTTTCCACATCGGCTTTTGAAGTGGACACCATTATCGGATCCTATCTCGAATGGAACACCATATCGGCAAATGATGTTGTTATGGATAACTAGGCTACTTTTTTAGCATTGAGAATAGCTTACAATTCGGCTTCAACCCATTTAGTAAAGTAGTCAATAGCCACCAGGATGTACTCGTGCCCTTTGGAAGACTTAGGAGAGATCTTTCCAATGATATCAATTCTCCAAGCCAAGAATGGCCAAGGTGATGACAACGGTGTCAGTGGAGATGGTGGGATATATTGTAGCTTGTCGTGTACTTGACATGAATGGCAAGACTTTGCTTGATTGGCGCAATTGGCATCCATGGTAGACCAATGGTATCCTAGCCATAAAATGTTTCTATCTAGCATGTTTCCTCCCATATGCAGACCTTCATCTTTTCCATGCACCTTTTCCATGATTCTTTGAGCTTCATTACTATCAACACACAATAAATGGACCCCACTAGCTTTGAACATCCAAATTTGACACATGATTTATTCAATTATTTTCAATCAGGAATCTATTTGTGTCTTTGGTTGATGAGATAATTTGAATGATGGCATGATCATATTTTTGATTCAATGTGGTAGAATAAGGTTATTTTATTTGCTTATTTCTTTTATTTATTTTTGGCTTTTTGTTATTTGTTTAATTCTTGGGCTAGAAATAGATATTAGGTGTAGGTTAATAAAATATGGACCTTCAAGAGATAATAGCCCATTTAAACACAAGGTTGCAGCCCAATTAAATGCTAATTTTCTTCAAAATTGGTGATTAAATATATAATTTGCCCATTTTGTATTTTTATTGCAATTTTAATAAGAAAAGAATAATTTGATGTGCAGTTAATAAAAAGGAAAAGTATTGGTGTGGGATACAAGCTTAGGGCTTCTTCTGGGTCATGGAACACTCTAGAATACGTGGAGACCAACTAGGAATCCGATTGGAGGAGAAAAAGTAAGAAAAGAGGAAAAATTGCACAGTCGGTGGCAGACTTGGCGACGTGTTCACCACCACCGGCAGATGTACAGAGATGACTGCCAGGCCCTGGCGATCGACAAGACATGACCGCCGGGGCTTTGGCAGTCGTTTCATCCAGAATCTTTTTTTTGCCTTTTTTCTAATTCCTAGCGCACAACCATTGGATTTAGGGGTTCAATCTCGACCCTTAGACTAATAGGACGAACTCCTACTCCCTGAACACTATAAACAGACCCCCCATTACACACAAGAGGGACACGCAGGTATGAACACTCAAATTTAGCCACTAATTTATTTTATTGGATTATTATTATGTTTTTGGACTTTAGTTTGACATATAAATTCAATAAATAAATTAATGGACAATCCGTACACTTAGCACGAGTTTCTGGACTTTACGCGCAATAATCAGATTAAAATCGGAATTAATGGAAAACCCGGACAAAGTAAGAAGATAGGGCTTTCTGTGATATAAATTTCATAATTTTTGGCCCAGTAGATTAAGAGCAGTAATTAATTAAATTCGGCCCAGCTGTGCAAAAATCTATCACCGACCTAGGCACACTATATTTGCGATATCTTGAGCTACAGAAATCCAATTTAGGATTATTTTATATGGTCAGAAAGCTAGAAGAAATATATAGAACTTTGTAGAAGGGATCATGGTCTGATTGCATCGTCTACAAGGACGAAATCAGCGTGCAATTTACGGATTACAAAACAGGAAAAGCACCGACTTGAAGTGCAAGTCAAGGACTTTATTTCCAATCTGATTTAGGAGCTCCAAACCGACCAAGGGAAGAATTTAGCACTATATAAATGTCTCTAGGGTTCACAGAGAAGGGGTCTGCATCGTTGAGTAGTGGTAAAGCACTCAATTGATCGACTTTTCTCTCTACACACACCCTAAAGATGCATTAGCTTGGAGAAACTCTCTTAATTTGATTTGTTCTTCAATTCCTATTGCTTTTCTCTCTCAGATCTCACGTGGTGCTTTTGTAGTTGTGTTCTTTTATTAGTCTTTGCAGAGAACAAGTCGATTTCAAGGGCTTAAGAGCATCCAATCGCAATCCTGGAGTCAAGAACGAGAAGAACTCGCGCATAGAAGCTTCTGCTGTGAGAAGTCTCGATAAATCGACCATATCTGGAGTTCTAGTTCTTGGATTGCTGCAAGCTTGGACTCTCTGGAAAGATAAAACAAAGACCTACAAATTTTATGCTAACCTCATAGGCTGAATCGATCACTTGTTGCGCCTAAAATCGGCTGCAATTTGACATATATTCTCTGTCCGAAAATCAAGGTAATTTCTCTAGAGTCTTTTCAATTGTAAATCGATTTGCTTGCTGATTATTCCATGATATAATGATGTTGACATGTTCTCTTGAGAAGTTTCTCTGAACCCATGAACTACGTGAGCTTTGAACCCAACCGGGGTACGTAGGATGTCTCTAGTGGTGGAGACGCAAGCCAAATTATGTTCTAACCCTTTCTTTTCTCTTTTGCTCTTTTAATTCTCGGATTATGCATGTTGCTTTGATGATTATATGCTGCTGAAAATCTGGTTTACACACACACAAAGGCACCAAAACACAAGTATTCGCTTAAATTACATATTATTTTGCCCAAGCGTGGATGGGGTGCCTCATACCTTCCTATCCATGACGAACCCCCGAGTCCGGCATCTTTGGTTCGTAAAAATCTGTTGCTTTTGTGGGTATAAGGAGTTATCTCTGATTTTTCCTGAGTTTTTCATTGTAATAAACCTTGGGTGGCGACTCCATCGATCGGTCGCGAGGTGAGAAAGTTCCGGGTTCTCACAACTGGCGACTTCACTGGGGATTCTGAGGGTTTAAGAAATATTGTGCAATTTTCACTTGAGTTTTGTGTTTTGTTATTTGTCACTTGCATGCTTATATTCATTATGATTGTGTGTTAAACCTTTACCTTAAGGGAGCGCGACGAGTCCTTGCCCATACATACCATCATTCGTGGTGATATGGCATGTGATTTGTCCATTACCCGCCGCGCGCGATGATTGGGATTCTTGGCCTTCGACCTCACGCGGCATCCTTGTGTCACATGTGAGTAGATTGAACCTCCCATAGTAGCGTTTTCTTAGCCCCCAACCAACCTGCATACCCTAGCATATCATGCATATAAACTATATTGCGCTGAAATTTTGATGATGGACTATTGTTATTGCAATGCCTATGCTATGTGAATGTTTATATGTCTTATTTGCTTTGGGAATCCATATTTGCAAGCATTAAACATCATTAACATCGTATCACATTGCATGTTTTCAAAACAAAACAAGATTTTCGAGCCAAAGTATTTTTCTAAATAATCTTTTTCCATTATTTATTTTCAAACAAAATTCAACAAAAAAAATATCGAAAAAAATTTCAAAAACAAAAAAAGTAAACGAAAAAATTTTCTTAAAAAAAAAATCGCGAGTCTACTCCATCATAAAATTTTTGTCTCATTTTTTATTATGTTTTCAAAAAACACAAACCTAAACCAAGCTTGCACTTATGGTTTTCAATCGTCAAGAACATGATCGTTTGGTAATTACATTCCCTAGGACACCATGAGTGGCGAAACTATCAAAGTGGATGATCCAACCATAATGGTTGAGTTAATGGAGAAGTTGAAGGGTATCAATATGCCTCAATTTCTCGAGGCTTTGAAGATTGCAAAGGGCGAGGAAAGAACCATTGCCCAATCCTCCAAGAGGGACACTAGCAAGGCCGATGGCAAGCGACCGATTTTCATCGATGAAGCACCACTTGATGACAAACTTAGCAAGATCGAGAGGATGCTCAAGAACCTAAAACGTAAGGAGGATGATTACAATCTCGATCATTTGGCCCTATTCCCTGGAGCAAGGTTCCCCAACAAGTTCAAGATGCCAAATTTTGATAAGTTCGATGGTACGGGTTGCCCACATACCCACTTGAAGATATATGTCTGAACTCTCTATCCTATATGGATTGGACCAGAATTGATGTCAAAACTGTTTTAACAGTCCTTAGGAGGGGCAGCCTTAAAGTGGTTCATGTCCCTAGATGACAACCGATTTTCCAAATGGGAAGGCATTTGCAAGGAATTTGTTGATCAATACAAGTGCAATATAGGGATTGATGCCACCAAGAGAGATCTCGAGACCACAAAGCAACAAGCTCATGAGACCTTCTCCTCTTTCATTACTAGGTGGCGCAACAAGGCGGCCCTCAAGGTGAAGCTCCCATCCGATGAAGATCAAGCCCAAATGGTAATCAAGAACTTGTAACCGACATACTACGAACGCATGGTAGACAACTACTATGCCGATTTCAAGGCCCTTGTCAAAGCGGGAACACAATTGGAGGATGCCATTGCATCCGGTAAGATCAAGACTTCTAGTTATGCTACACCTCAAGGGTATAATGACAACAAGACAAATGAAGTCAACAATGTAGTTGCACAAGCACCTCGTCGCATCATCCCACCAAAAGGAGAGTTCACTCCATTGCCCATGCCCATTGGAGAAGTATTCAAGAAGTGCATAAAGGATGGATTACTGAAGCCTCTAGAGCCGAAACCTTATGCAAACCCTACGGTCGATCAAAACAAATTTTCTGAGTATCATCAAACTCAAGGACATACGGTGGACAACTGTGGAAGCTTGCCATATGATTCAAGACTTGATTGACAATGGGATGATCATTGTGCCTAAGCACTAGAACCAATGGAAGAATTGAGGATCATGTCGTAGGGAGAGAAACTTGAGCTATCATCTTTTAAAGTACGAAATTCAATAAAGTAGTGATTTAATCCTGTTAGATGCACTTTATCTTTAAGCATTTGAATAAATGTACTCCTTGATCTTTTCAAGAATAATGCAATTCTCATTCCCTCATTTATGTGTGCATATTTGACAAACTTCATGAAGGTCCATTGGCCCAACCCGGGAACCTTTCAAACGAACTATGGAGACCTGATCCCGTGAATATGGCCCTTTTCTAGCCCATTTGGAATACTTTTCCGAATTGCCAGATCAATCCAAGTGCTTGTCCAACCCGTTCATCCCGAATGTAAGTCTCGTAGAATTTTTTCAAAAAATGGATCCGACATCCAGTGACTGCATCACACTCACTATTTCCAAGGTCACTTTCCTTGAAAGAAAAAATACGAAAAAAAAATGAAAAATCGAAAATTCAAAAAACAAGAGAAAAGAAAAGTCGAAAATTCAAAGAAAACAAAAAACAGAAGATAAAAACACAAGGAAGTGACCTCTAAATTTTGACCCATTTAGTCGGACTTGGTTGATCAGTGTGGATACCCGACCCAAAATCACTTTGGCCTATTCATCTTTCCTTTACACCTTCTTCATAACCGTCATTCAACTTCTTTGGAGTCGCCACCCAAATTTTATTAAGGGACAAAAATTTTGGAAAAACCCTTCATGTGACTCCATTTAGGCAACTGGATAATGAACCAATGATGCTGGACCCGGGGATTCGTCATAGAATCCCTAGGCTTAAGCAGGTCCATGCCCCTAGGCTTCCCAAAGCACTATAAATAGAACCCCTCACACACATTTCAAAGGACACACAACATTCTACACATACACACCCATAAGCTTTGAAGTGCTTGGAGAAACTCTACTTCTCCAAGCCTAGAAACACATTCTTAGGCAGAAAACTCTGGTGGAATATCGTGGGAAGCATCAAGCAAGGAGCCAGTAGCAGTAGCAGGTCAAGAGAAGAAGAGGAAAGAGGCGGATTCAAGCAAATCGGTGGAGAAGAAGTGCTAAACCCGTGGAGAGGAGTCCAGTGCAGGCAGTCTCAGTATTTCAGCAATATCTAGTGCTGTAGATGTCGGTTTGCTCCAATCTTAGTGTCTCTGGAAAGCTAAGAAGTAAATCTATAACTTTTCTGTTCAGGCCAGGCACCAGTTCGACGTTCTTCTACCCCGAATTCTCTTTTGAAGTTCTACCCAGATTCTGTTGCGGGAGTGGTAAGCGCATAGGAGCGAGAGGAGGGCTACACGAGGTAACCCGTTCTGATTCTATTGATTTACTGCTATTGTGATGCGATGAAGTTAATGATTCTTTTGATGATGTGATTATTGTGATGCCATGACAAGAACTACATGGGCTTTGAACCCGGTCGCCGGGGTACGTAGGTGGTCTCTAGTGGTGGAGACTCAAGCCCAAATATTTTTATTTTCCCTTTTTGTTCCGAACCTTCTTCTCCTACCCCTCTAATTCAATTTATTATTATGTGATTTGTTTCCACACTTGCACACGCACACAAGGCACACTTATGCTCTTTAATTGCACAAGATTTCGACCCAACATAGATGGGTGCCTAACACCTTCCCATCCGTGACGAACCCCTGATCCCATGTCTTTGGTTCGCTATGATCGTGTTGCCTAAGGAGTCATTCAAGGGTTTTTCCTAAGTTTTGTCCCTAATAAAACATAGGTGGCGACTCCATTGGCATGGGATTGACCCGAGGAAGAAGGTGAAAGGATTAGGTGAGAAGGCCCAAGTGATTTTGGGTCGGATTCTCACACCCACGAAATTCTACCAGATTCTTGCCTATGGAACTATTTCTTAAACTTGGAGAGATAGAGTTTCTCCAAGCTTCAAAGCTTTATAAAGAGTGTTTGTGTAATAGAATGTGTGTCCCTTGAAATGTGAGAGGGGGTCCTATTTATAGTGTTCTGGGTAGCGTAGGGGCATGGACCAACTTAATGATCAAGGTAACGGCAAAAAGTCTGGGCCAAAACCGAGTAGAATCAGATTACGGGCGAAAATCTGGGAGAAAACGCATTTCTGGGTGTGCATGACCGCCATGGCCGGCGGTCATCCTATGGATGACAGCCAGCCCGGGCGGTCATGGGTGTAAGACCACCCAGACCCGGCGGTCATCCCGAGCTGACCGCCCGCTCCTACGCATCTCACCCGTTCTTTCCTTTTTCGGTCCTGATTCTCCCCTAATTCCTCCCTGATTGATCCTACCGCGTAATTAACCCCTAGACTACCTAGAATCCTCCGCTTTCTTGATTACTACTCCTCTCAATCATCTCCTAATTGACCAATTACACATTGATTCCTCATTTTAAGCAAAAATCATACCAAAAACATTCTTGCTATTAAGGAATGATTTAACTCTGATTTTCCATGAAAATCGGAACTAAATTTGTCTGCAAGCAAGGTGTTAATGGGTTGTGCAACTTTGAAGAAAGGTCCATACCTTACTGAATTGGACCCTTACATTTATCTTCATCCCAAGAATAAATATAATTGGGTTTAATAAATATACAAGCCCAAATTTAATGAGATAAAATACATTTTAGCAATTTAGTCCTTAACATATCCTATGATTAAATCGTCTCATTATTCCTAGGCATATAAAAGTCTTAATTACTATAACGTATAAACTTTACCAAAATTAAACCCCATCCATGCTTCAACCCAAGACTAACTCATCAATCTTATGATTCAAACATGTCTGGAGTCTAATCTCAATATAATTTTCATGGGTCAAATTTGGGTGTTCACAGAAGCCCCTCATTGGTGAGTTTTTAAAACTTAAAGATGAAGCAACACAAGGAAGGAACAACCAAATTTGGATAACAAATGTTAGTGTTGTGGACCAATGGTTGGAGTAGAATCTTCTCATCCCGAGGTTTGGGATTGACTCATCTCATCTCTTGGGATTTTCCTAGTCCCAAGAGCTACTGAGAATCATCTCATCACGGGATTTCTTTTGGGATTTTCCTGGTCCCAAAAGTTATTAACAAAGGATCATCTCACCTATGCCAACTAAGGATATTATCACCCTCCCGTGGGGATTTTGCTAACTAAGGATATTATCACCCTCCCGTGGGGATTTTGCCAACTGAGGATATTATCACCCTCCCGTGGGAATTTTTCCAACTGAGGATATTATCACCCTCCCGTGGGGATTTTGTGAACTAAGGATATTATCACCCTCCCGTGGGGATTTTGCCAACTAAGGATACTATCACCCTCCCGTGGGGATTTTGCCAACTAAGGATATTATCACCCTCCCTTGGGTATTTTGCCAACTAAGGATATTATCACCCTCCCGTGGGGATTTCGCTAACTAAGGATATTATCACCCTCTCGTGGGGATTTTGCTAACTACTAATAATATCACCCTCCCGTGGGGATTTTGCTAACTAAGGATATTATCACCCTCCCGTGGGGATTTTGCTAACTAGGATCATCTCACCTATGTTAACTAGGGATATTGTCGCCCTCTCGTGAGGATCTCATCTCATCTCGGGAGTCTTGGGATTTTCCTGGTCCCAAGAGCTAACGGGAATCATCCCGTGGTTCATCTACATTGTCTCAGTGCTCCTCCATGTCGAGACAACGTCCCTGGGATATCTATCCCTCAACATCTTCTTCCACTCTACTTTAGGGCTATCTTCCCCAAACAGCTCTCATCAATTCCACTTCTATCTTAGGGGCATCTGCCCCTGGCGACTCTCATCTGTTCTTTTTGCATCTTAGGGGCATCTGCCCCTGGCGACTCCTATAAGGCTTCAGGATCTGTTCCTTTTAAAGCTCATCTGCGTCTCGGTTTCGGGATGGTCTATCTCGCGGCCAGTTCTCTTCAGGGTTCATTCACAACCGTTTTTCTTATCTCCAGGCTTAGAGGGCGGGTTCTCTATGAAAAGTTCATTCAACGCTTAAGTTTTAATGAAACAGACAAACATGCTCATTATTGGGTTCCAAAAATATGCACACCGGGGTTCTATTTTGGAGCAAAAGTCATTCCGGGATGCGAGGCCCGCCAAAAACAGGCGGGAGATCGAATTGCATTGTGGCGGTCATGCCAAGAAGCCTGCCAGCTGATTGCGGTCATGTTGGGATGACCGCCAAGTCTTGGCGGTCTTCTCGACATGACCGCCCGCGCTCCTGCGGGTTTAAAACCCCCTTTCTTCCCTCTCTCTTCTCTAATTTCGTTTAACGCACTCAAAAATACCCAAAACCTCTCAACCTCTCCTCCCCATACTCCGAAAACACTCTCCAAATCTCACTCATCCTTCCCTTCAACTCTTACACCACTCAACTCTTCCACATCACAAGAGGATTTCCATGAAGAACTACCGCCCAAAATATAATCCGGAAGAAAATAAGAGCCTATTGTTGAAGTATCCTGATAAGCACATCTCCTTCCAACTCGATAAAGTCCAAGTAAGTGATTCTTATGCATCAAAGCTCATCATACTTTTGTTTTGGTTGGAATTCGGATTTATGCCCAATGTGCTTCTTGAATTCGATTTTATGCGGTGCATGTTGTGTTTGATTGTCTAGAAATACTCCTAAGATGCCTATAATGCTTTCCTTCATGCCTAATTTGCGGATTAAACACAAGAAGTCATGGATTGGAGTTTCACCAATTGGGGGTTTAGGGTTCTTGGCGAATTTGAATGATTTCGGGTGATTCGGGTGCTGTTACGTTGTTGTAAATGCATATTCTTGATGTTGGGTGACTGGGTATTAATGGGCTTGTCCCAATTTTGGTCAATTTCAAACTTCGCCGGGATGGATTTTGTGACTTTCTTGCATTTTAATCCGTAAATAAAATTATGCTAAGATGTTGAAAATGACGATACTAGTATGCAATTTTACTCTCATGATGCATGTCTTGACATATGCGGTCTTTGTTTGATTTTATCGAGCCCGAGGGGTCGTGAATATTGACTTCTTGTGGGGTATCTACACAGGTCGAGGAGGACCGGCAACGGGGCCATGTCGGAGTTGCGGCTCGCCTTCTCATCCGGGAACATGTCGAGAGGAACGGACCTGTTCGAGAGATCATCGAGAGGGTCGGGTTATGGGACTTCTTCTGCACTTTCTAGGGAGACAAGTTCGATTTACAAGAGGTGTTAGCTCTAGGCGAGAGGTGGTGGGACACCATTAACACTTTCTATTTAGGTTGCGGGGAGTTGACGATGCTCCCTTCGGACTTTGTTCACATCACCGGGCTAGTATTTAATGGCGCACCGGTCACCTTTGATCAATAGTTGGGCATTGACCGGTACCAGGAGTTAGTAGGCCTCGAGCCTAGGTGGGCCTGCCATGGTGAGGTGTCTCCCTAGTGGCTGCAGGACTCTTTGTTGGCCCCTGGTTATGCGGGGACAGTGGAACAACGGGCCCGTGATTTGATCCTAGTGAGCTTGTGTAGGACTATTTTTACCACAGGTAGCGACCGGGTCCGATGCGGTTTGCTGGCATCACTTGTTCATCTGGATAGGCAATGGATTGATTGGGCTTCGGCGGGCTTCACAAACGCCTACCGAGAGATGACAAACTTTTCTTGGGGCACAGCCAAATATTTGTACGGTTCGGCTTGGATTTGGGAGGTACATCGCCATCTTCTTCATTGTGTTACCATGCTCTACTATCTCCCTTTCTCTTACTAACCAAGTGACCTGTGTAGTTATGGGGCCAAGAGTATCTCGGGTTATCTGCCCCGAAATTGACATCTACAGAGGAGTTTTGGCCGGTCTCTCTCCGTTGGGGTTCTCCAGGTCGCGGACCTCGGGTTCATGCTCATGACCGAGAATGGGCTCGCCGCTACATTGATCAAGTGGCCATATCGAATGAGGTACATCCTCTCATTTTTCCTTCTTTTCTTCCAGTGTGTATATATAACTATCCCTTTATTACCCGTGAATGGATAGGTTCGACTTGACCCATTTGAGGCGTATCACAACAGGTTGGTGGACGGCAATGATATTGTTCGTAACATGGACCATTCTCGATGCGTGATTAGGTATCCTGGCACAAAGGTATGGTTCCTTGGGGACCGGGTTTGTGTACAGACCACGGGAGAGAGATGGATACCAGGAGATCCACCCCTTTCTATGCGGGATGTTTCAGCAAAAGCAGAAATCCCCGATGAAGATGGCCTTAATGAGCACATTGATGACCTGGGTGAGTTCGGTGATTATTCGGCCTTCGTCAAAACGCACCTGATGCCTTCGCTGACCACTCCAGGAGCAGAAGGATCAGTTGCTGGTGCCGGCCCTTCTCAACAAAGTACTGCTTCTAGGAGGCGGAAGAATACTAGGGAGTCTTCATCCACTTCTCAGCCTATCCTCCATGCATGCGAGGTCGATTTCGAGTCTGTTGATGATGCTTACAGCCGTTGCCGAGTTCCCTTTTCCGAGGATCTTCCTTCTGACTTTCCTCCATTTCCGGCCGGCATCACTTCGGTACCTTCCTTTGCATTCATGTTTTATGTATGTTTTCTCAAGGCGACTTTGACGGCTCAGGCTATTCGGATACGAGAGCTGACCTCCTGCGTGAGCGAAGGCGGATATGCTCGCCCTGTGCCACTACCTTGAGACCCTCGGCCCCATGGACCTGCCGTCCCTCCTACTATCCCCCAGCCGGTCCCATCTGCTTCAGATCATGCTCCAGGTGACTCCAAAGATACTATCCAAGAGCGCCTCCGACCGACTCGTCAGTCCCGTGGCAAGAAGAGGCGGTCTTGATCTGTGTATGTGATATATGCATGTCCTAGACACTAGATGTGTGTACTTTTAATGAACTTGTCCTCTACTTTCTGATGCATGTGTATTTTTCTTCCCATATTTATGAAATGCAGTCAAGCATGCAATCTTTGAAAATGGCTGAGTCATGTGTCATGGGTATTGGGCTAGCTCAAGCATAGATTTAATGGGTTTTTACGAAATCGCTAGGTTCTTCCACCTTCTGTTTGAAAAACCACCCTTGATAGCAACTTGTATTGTCAATGAGCATACTTCCCAAATTTCTCCAAACTTCATTTAGCCCTAACTTTTGCCTAGATCGCCCTTTCGGGTTTTCAACCTACCGGGCACGTCCTAACTTTTGCCTAGGCCGCCCTTTCGGGTTTTCAACCTAGCGGACTGATTCCCCCTCTCTTTCCTTTCCATTTTAATTTTACAAAGGGCATGTGATCCAATGCCGGGGTGGGTGATGGAAAACTTGAGATTTTGATGGTGACACTTCTGAAGGATGGCTTAATCTTGATAAATGGGATGAAAGGTATGTGACTTATAGGAATTCAGGGGTAGTTCTTCAAATGCTTCAAGCTACTTCTAATGAACTGGACTCAATGTTAACCCTTATTACTTTCTTTCGACTTAGCTTGGGAACCAAAATTGTTTAGATCGGACTCATCCTTGAGCTACCAACGTACCAGTAAATTTAATATTCAGTCTTTCTAAATCTTACAAAATAATGAAAGATACATAAAATGGCACATTGGTCATGAAGCCAAAAAGTTCTCTTCTTTTTTTCTCCTTTTTTTTTTTTTTGGGGAAGGGACTTCCTGAGCCAGGCACTTAATACAAAAAACTTGGAGACAGACTTGAACTTACTGGATCAGGTCTTTGTAGTTCATTTTATGTTTCCCAAGCCAAACCAACAAATTTTCATAAGACTTAAGATTCCAAATTTCATAGGAGGTAAGAAGCATTCACTTCATGACATTAACAAAAGGGACATCAGACACATAGTATCTACTCTTTGAGGTGAGGTTAACGAGGACACGCCTCAATCCTCTTTATTCTAAAATATGAATGACAAACTGGGCTCTAAATGATAACAGAACTTCCTCCTAGCCCCTTAGTAGCCTCAGACATCCTTCTCCGTTGTCCACTCTATCTTGTCCGGATACACAAGCTTCCTCCGTGGCACTATGGTGACAGTTTCCTTTGGGTCATCTTGTTGAACCCTGATCACCAATGTTTCATCATCAGCTTCTGGTCCATCTTCCTCACCGCTTTCCATCATCGCACAATCTTGAGATCTAGAGCGTTCATTACATCTTGACGTTTCATCCCAATCATCCCAATTGCTTACCCCAAATTGATCAATGAGGTCCTCAAGATTCCTCTTCGCATTCAAGCGTTCATTAGCGCCGCGTTATGGAGTTGAATTCCTCTCATCACATCCTCAACCAATGCATAATTCCCCATAGCTTCACGGAATTGTTTCATGGCTACTTGGGCCAGTGGCTGCCCCAACAAAACACCTCGAAGAATCGTCTCCTCCAGCTTATTCATTAAGGCTCGAATTGTTAGCTTCACCACCTTCTCTTGTTCCAGGTTCCTCTCTTCATACACTAGAGACTCATCTCCCATTGGTTTATCTGCAGGACCCATCCCCATGCCCCTAGCTGTTCTTGTTTGGTCCGCATGCTCATTGCTCATGATTTCTTCTTACTGTTAATGGTGAATAGGTAGGTTTCAATACTTGGAAAGGTTCAAGGAAAAGTGTGGACAACAGGTGATTTAGGTAAAAGGAAAGGGAGTGTGAGGGTAGACTCTTAACTCGGCACGTTTCATTTCTTAGAAATTATGCAAGATATTGTGTGTAATGCATGGCGATGCTAACTTCTCAAATTCTCGAAGCAACCGGGCACCAACCCAAATTTCTGTAAAGTAAAGATTCTCAGGATGCTCTAATTTGGCAAATCGCTTCTTTGACTGTCGAGGTATCTTTCTTTCTCCCTTTTTTAATTTCTCTCCAACCCCAATGTATGCATAAAATTTTATCCCAAAATAACAAGGCAAGCCAAACACATATAAAACACAATAAACATCACACGAATGCACTTAACACTTATTGATCCATCATGCATGAGATGCTCAGGGTATGCAGCTGGTTGGGGGCTGAAAGACTACCGCTAAGGAATAGTTTGGCCTACTCACATGTGATAAAAGATATCACATGAGGTCCGAGGCCCATTAATCCCTATCATTGTATGAGCAGCGAGAAACCGGTTCATACAAACCACTATCGCTTAAAGAAGGCAGTGTAGCGGACTTGGATGCCCTGGACCTCTTACGGTAAGGGCTTCACAACATTTATCATGAATGCAGGGCACTTATGATGACAAGTAAAAAGGCATACAAAATTCAATAATTGCACATAGTTTCTTGAATCCTCAAAATCTCCAGCGGAGTAGCCAGCTGTGAATACCCGAGCCAAAATCACTTAGGCCTATTCATCTTTCCTTTACACCTTCTTCTTAAACATTATCCAACAATTTTGGATTCGCCACCCAAATTTTATTAAGGGACAAAAACTTGGGAAAACCCCTTCATGTGACTCCATTTAGGCAACTAGATAACGAACCAAAGATGCTGGACCCGGGGATTCGTCATGGATGGGAAGGTGTTAGGCACCCATCCATGTTGGGGCGAAACTTTGTGCAATTAGAGGATTTTGTATGCCTTGTGCAAGTGTGCAAGTGTGAGCACCAAAACACATAATAACTGAATATTAAAAAGAAAGGGGAGTAGAAGAAGATTGGGCTTGAGTTTCCACCACTAGAAACCACCTACGTACCCCGACGACCGGGTTCAAAGCCCACGTAGTTCTTGGCATGGCATCACAACAGTCACATCATCATCAACATCAACATCTCAACAATAATTGGTCAGACAAAAAGGGATTAGGATTACCTCTTGTAGCCCTCTTTTAGCTCCTTGGTTTGAATTGTGCCTTCCACATAATTTCCTCCCACTCCTCTACTCAATCTTGGAGTTCTTCTTGATTTTCCCCTTTGCTGCCTTCAATGGATGACGCTACCCACGAAATTCTACCAGAGTCTTGCCTGTGGAACTATTTCTTAAGCTTGGAGAGATAGAGTTTCTCCAAGCTTCAAAGCTTTATGAAGAGTGTTTGTGTAATAGAATGTGTGTCCCTTGAAATGTGAGAGGGGGGTCCTATTTATAATGTTCTGGGTAGCCTAGGGGCGTGGACCAACTTAATGATCAAGGTAATGGCAAACACTCTGGGCCAAAACCGAGAGAATCAGATTACGGGTGAAAATCAGGGAGAAAACGCATTTCTGAGTGTGCATGACCGCCATGGACGGCGGTCAGCATATGGATGATAGTCAGGCCGGGCGGTCATGGGTGGAAGAGCACCCAGGCCCAGCGGTCATCCCGAGATGAACCCCCGCACCTACGCGTCTCACCCGTTCTTTCTTTTTTCGGTCCCGATTCTCCCCTAATTCCTCCTTGATTGATCCTACCGCGTAATTAACCCCTAGACTGCCCAGAATCCTCTGCTTTCTTGATTATTACTCCTCTCAATCCTCTCCTGCTTGACCAATTACACATTTATTCCTCATTTTAAGCCAAAATCATACCAAAAACATTTTTGCTATTAAGGAATGATGCTAAATTTGTCTGCACGCAAGGTGTTAATGGGCTGTGCAACTCTGAAAAAAAGTCCATACCTTACTAAATTGGACCCTTACATTTATCTTCAACACAAGAATAAATATAATTGGGTTTAATAAATAAACAAGCCCAAATTTATTGAGATAAAAAATATTTTAACAATTTAGTCCATAACATATCCTATGATTCAATCGTCTCATTAATCCTAGGCATATAAAAGTCTTAATTACTATAACGTATAAATTCTACCAAAATTAAACCCCATCCATGCTTCAACCCAAGACTAACTCATCAATCTTAGGATTCAAACATGTGTGGAGTCTAATCTCAGTATAATTTTCATGGGTTAAATTTGGGTGTTCAAAATGAGAGTAACATCCAACCACCACAAGCCTCTTAGAAAGGACAAGTATTCATCCCTAAACACCATCTTTATTTCAATCCCAACACCTATCGCCCTTAGCCTTCCAAAGCACCATCAAACACTTTAAACCAAAAAAAAAACACCCCATATTCATGGGTACGAAGGTAACCCGGCAACGGGCCCGGTCTAATCGGTTCTTAGGTTGGTTCCATGAATAAAATTGGAGTTTGTTCTTGCATCTCAAGATTAAATATGCCACAGGGTTTTTCAATTGCTAATTCTTCAGACTCCGCCTCTCAACATCGACAAGGTATCATTACTCTGTTCATAGGACTCACACCCCAACGAATATTGATCCACCTTATGGTTCTAATTATTGGTTAGCTTGGTCATTCATTGGTATGGCTCTAGCATTGGCTTCAATAATCATGGACATTATCTATTCACTTCTAGGGCATGGTCTCTCTTCCCCAAGGTTATTGTCGGTCTCTTTCCAACTCAGGTTATCTTCTCGTCCACCTCCTCAATGGTCTCTCAAGCATGATTGTATTCCTCCAAAGGCCTCGTGGTTGCTACTCCTTCGGAAAAAGAAAAAAAAAGAAAAAAGGGAAAGTCCGCTAGATTAAAAACCCGCGAAGGGCAGTCTAGGCAAAAGTTTGGACACACCTGCTAGATTGAGAACCCAAAATGATGGTCTAGGCAAAAACTAAGGCAAGATGAAAAGGTAAAAGGTGATAGTAGCCACTGGCCATAAAGGAGTACCTGTATCTCCAAACCTCACCCACTCTCAAGAAGTTCCTACGCCTCCGGCCTCACTGTTTCGTAAGACGATCTTTCATTCACCTAGGTTTTTTTACAACCACTCATGGGGTCCTTATTGAAAAAAAATTGTTCATGGCCATTGATAATTCTTCACATGAAGCTTTGTATTTTTGATGGAGTAGCTCGCCTTTTTCTTAAACTACTTTGGCTCGCTTATTTTCAAATTCTCTTGACATTCATGCATCATGCTGGGGGCATTCTCATGCACTTTGTAAATCAAGATCGTTGACGCATTCTAAACACTAGGGGCATCCCTTTCACACTAACATTCATCAAAAATAGTAAGGGCATCCCCTCTTTCATTCTCATGCATCATAAAATAAGAGCATCCCCTTTTGCATTCTCATGCATCATAACATATATAATCTTCCCATTTGCATTCCCATGCATCACGTAGAAACTAGGGGCATCCCCATCTATTAAAATAAATCATACAGACATGCTCATGCATTCACTTTGACTTTGAACATGGATTTCCTTCGCAAGATAAACGTGATAGAAACAATAACCGCTAGGGTTCATCATCTCTAAAAAACTAAATTCGATTTTGAAAATTTGCACAATAGACTAGGGGCATCCCCATACGAGTTTCATCATTTAGCTCCTTAGCTATTGAATTCTTATTCGTTGCTTAATCACTAGGTTATATCCTCTAGGTCATTCCTTCCAAATCTAAATTTGGTAGATAAACAACCATTCTAAAGTTTCTGTTTCTTAACCTTTTAGTCCCTTAGACCATATCCTCTTTGGAGAGGACCTCTAGGTCCTCCTTTTTAGTCTCTTAGACCATTTCCTCTTAGGATAGGCCCTCTAGGTCCTCCCTTTTAGTCGCTTAGACTATATCCCCTTAGGATAGTCTCGCTCGATGTTCCGTTTTAGTCGCTTAGACTATATCCCCTTAGGATAGGTCCTCCCTTTTATTCGCTTAGACTATATCCCCTTAGGATAGGCCCTCTAGGTCCTCCCTTTTAGTTGCATAGACTATGTCCTCTTAGGATAGGCCCTCTAGGTCCTCCCTTTTAGTTGCTTAGACTATGTTCTCTTAGGATAGGCCCTCTAGGTCCTCCCTTTTAGTCGCTTAGGCCATATCCCCTTAGGATAGGCTCTCTTGATCCCTTCTTTTAGTTGCTTAGGCTATAAACCTCCCTTTTAGTCACAAAGACTATGCCCTCTTTGGATAGGCTCTCTCGGTCGCTCCTTTTGATCGCTTAGACTATATCTCCTTAGGATAGACTCGCTTGATGTTCCCTTTGAGCCTCTTAGGCTATACACATTTCTTTCAGTCGCTAAGGCTACATTCTCTAGGTTACATCTTTACGTCTTTTCAACCCTTAGGATCTGTCCTCTAGACAATACCCTCTAGGTTACATTTTCATAGTCACTAAGGCTACACCCTCATTAAAACATCATCATTCATCCCCATTGGAAACACCTCATGCAAGCATTGTTAAGCATCATGGTATCAAATCTAGAGCTCACCCGTGATCATTCCACTTTAAATTTGAGTGTTCTTCTTGCGTTGTTTCGTGCCTAAATTCTTAGACCCTCACCATCGAGGGGCATATGTGAACACTCAAATTTAGCCACTAATTTATTTTATTGGATTATTATTATGTTTTTGGACTTTAATTTGACTCATAAATTTAATAAATAAATTAATTGACAATCCGTACACTTAGTGTTACAAGCAAGCCAGCACCAAGTGGAACTCAAGATGGTGAGGAAGAATTGGAGGAACAGGTTGGAGAGGTTAATCAGAGAGTGCATTCTGGGGGAAGAGGAGGCCAAGGTCTGCATGGCAGAGGAGGAGGCACAGCTGGATATCTGAGACCCATATTCTTTGATAGAGTGGAAGATAGAGCAGTGAGGATTGATCGAGAAGCTAGAACCATCAAAATGAAAATTCAAACTTTTCGAGGTTCTAGTGATCCAGAGGGGTATTTGGGGTGGCTGCAGAGTGTGGAGTCAATTTTTGACTGCCATAGGTATTCGGAGGAAAAGAAGGTCAAGCTTGTAGTTATGGAGTTCAAAGACCATACTAGGTCTTGGCGGAATAAGCTTATCACTTCAAGGAGGAGATGTGGAGACGCTGAGATAGAAACATGGGAAGAGATGAAGAGGATCATGAAGAAAAGATTTGTTCCTGGTTCATATCAGCGAGAGTTGCTTCATAAGCTTCAAGCAACCAAGCAGGGAACTAAAAGTGTAGAGGATTATTGGAAAGCACTTGAGATGACTATGCATCAGACTGGGATTGAGATGGATGAGGGGACCACTATGTCGAGGTTTTACTATGGGTTGAACAGGGATATTGCTAATATTCTAGAGTGACATGCGTATCTAGTAATGACCTCAATGTTTCCATTGAATCAGTCTGGGAACCAACAATAGACCTCAATCCCTCTAGGTTACATCTTTACGTATCAGTAGATGTGGTGTCGGGCTTGAGATGAGGGTGCTTTGTGGAAGGCTGAAGACAATAGGCGGTGGTAGAATAGTGTTTAGTGGGAGGCTAAAGGTAGTCAGGGAACACTCGTCTTCTTCATTACGATTTCTTCTTCCCAATTTCATGAAATGGATGATGAATTGTTCAAGCACTAAGGGTCACCTCCTTTTCCTCATTTTTTTCTTTTTTCCTTTTTATTTTCCCCTAAGGAGAGTGACCCTTTTGAACAAGTGTACTTGGACAGGACTCTTTTGGAAGCTAGATTCATCTTTGCGAAGCAACTCTTCTAGGCAAGTGTTCACGATGTATGTGATGGGTTAACATGGATGTCGCTGCATAGGTGTTCAAAGGTCAAATCGGGTAAGGGTGTAGGCTAGGTAAGTTTGAATTACATCCTCAGAATCAGGTCTTCGTAGTTCGTTTTATGATCCCCCAGATTGATCCAAAGGAAAATGAAGTCATGGACAGTTTTCCACATATACGCAGAAGATAAGGAAATCAAAGTTTTGTTTCTTATGTGGCAATCGAAGTACAAAAATGACACTGTTGAATGTTGGATGTAAAATATAACTATTGCCCTTTTTGACTCAACCCAACTTCTGGACTCTAAAGGACAACTACACTGCCTCTCCCAATTCTTGGTCACCCTTTTATCCACACTTAGCAATTCGGTCTATGATCCCTGGTTGGCTTTCACTTGCATTTCTTGCTCACCCTTTGGAAAGCAACATCTCCACTATCACCTTCATCATTATCTCTTAATCTTCCCCATTATCTTCTCATCATGTCCTAGTCGTCGTCGTTCCTACTGTGATCCTCATTGTTTCCTAATCGTTGGGGCTCGCGCCCTGTTCATTTGAGAGAGTGCAATAAGAAGGCCCAATGACAATGTCTCCATTCGATACCCCGGTTTCGCTCCTCAATTCGACTTGTCAGTTCAGTCCCCTAGCTAGGCTCATCAATATGGCTCCTAATTTTATAGTTTTTCTCTCTCAACCTCCTGCCTGGGCTCCTCTACTTGGGTCACAGATAGAAACCTAGGCTTACATATCCGTCCTTATAGAAGCTCTAAATATCAACTCTCCTCATTCCCTATCGCCTCACCATACCTCAACTCCTCTCATCTTCTCCATGTGCTTTTCTTCCTTGTCTCTCCCCAAAACTGTGATTCACATTTCTTCCCATGGGAAGGGTCCCTGTAGTTCGTCCTAGCTCGTACACTCAACCCTCATGAGCTTGGCTCAACTTTGCATCCCCTACCCCTGGCTTCCCAACTCGGCATCTCAACTTGACAACTTGACTTGGCTGCCCTACTTGGTTTCTCAGCTCAATCCATCAATCTTGGCTCACCGGCTCGGCTCCTCAACTTGGTTTATCAGTTTGGCTCCTCGACTCTGCTCATCAATCTAGTTCATCAACTCAGCTTCTCATTATGGCTTATCAACTTGGCTCATTAGTTCAGCTCCTCGGCTCGGCTCAGCTTATCAACCCGGCTCTTCAACTTGACTCATCAGTTCGGCCCCTCAACTTGGTTTATCTACTCAGTTCACAAGTAAAAATCAGAACTTGCATCAGCATTCTTGAGGAAGGCCCAGCCAGGTCATCACATGTCTCTTCTTCAGCCATTATTGGGACTTACACCTCCTTTCATAAGAAGGCCCTGTTAGAACAATAGCCCTACGCTAGAGGGGGTGAATAGCATTTTTCGGATTAAAACAAAATAAGCAGGAAGTAATTGCGGAATTGAAAGATTAAAGGACACAAGGATTTTTATACTGGTTCACACACAACTAGCTTGTGGCTAATCCAGTCCTTCAAGTCTCACTTGAAGATTTCACTATCTAGTGTTAAGCTTACGGGTGCTTAACAAACCGTTACAACCTAGGAATTCTAGTCACAAGAATCCTAAACCTGAGAGTTCAAGTCACATGAACTTCAGCACTCTTGCTTGAAGATACCTTACTTCAAGACTTCTCACACAAGAATATATACCCTCTCCCTATGAATCTCAACATGGGAACTAACCTCCCTTAAGGTGTATGAATACACAATTCAATCACTCAAACAAAGAACTCTCTCAAAGAGCAGATATGAGTATACAAGTAAAGCTCTAAAAGGCAACTCTCAAATCCTCAAAAGGATATTGGCTCAATAATAATTTTGATGAATGTATGGAATGAATGCTTGAATGTTGAGAGTTGATTCATTTTTAAAGAGAGGTTTAAGGCCTCTATTTATAGCTCAAAACATGCATATAGTCGTTAGGAACAAGTTCTGAACACTTTAAGAAAAGTTAGCATGCTTGTCTGAAAAAGGTGTTTGATTCCAATGGCACAACATCGATGTTTTGTCACACAACATCGATGTTTGTCCGTTGGATTTGAATAATTGAGCCAACGGCTAGTAAAACATCGATGCTTGCCTGAAGAACATCGATGTTGAGGAAGGAAACATCGATGTTGAAGAAGGCGACATCGATGTTTTCTCTCTACTGCCAAATATTGAAAAAATGCTTGAATGCAGAGAACATCGATGTTTTTACATGAACATCGATGTTTTATGGTCACGGCAAAAGCTGTTTTGAAATCAACTGTTGCAACATCGATGTTGTAAGTCCAACATCGATGTTTTGGCACTTCTGTCAAATTTTGGAAAGCCTGAACTTAAACACAACATCGATGTTTAAAACACAACATCGATGTTTTGATACTTCTGCCATTTCTTAGAAAATTTTTGAAGGCAGGAACATCGATGTTTTAGATGACAACATCGATGTTATTTTGGTTCGTCAAAATCAAATTGAAACTGACCAATATGGAACATCGATGTTACAAATGGGAACATCGATGTTGTGACTAGTTTTAAAAGCAACGGTCACTAGAACATCGATGTTTGGGATGCCAACATCGATGTTCTGAGCCTTCTGCCTGTTTTGAAGAATTGTGCAAAGGCAGGAACATCGATGTTTAAATCCACAACATCGATGTTCATGGCTCAAAAAATATTTTTATGCTTGGAAGTATGTTATGTTATGCATGAGCAAAATTCATCTTATTTTGAGCCAATGTCCTAGAAGAGTTGAGTATTATACCTTGTACAATTTATGGATCTAACTCTTCTTTCTTGGCTCTTTAATTCTTGTGCTCATTCACTTTGATCCTTTGCTCTTGATTTGGTTTCTTTGACTTGAGGATTGATTTGCCTTCATTTCTTTTTGCTTCATTCTTTTTCCTTCATCTTTGTCGTGATCTGGAATTGGTTTGTCAATTATCAAAACCTGTAATGAACCATGAGTTCTAACAGGCCCAATGGGGAGGTCTCAACCCGTCAACATAGCTCGTCGTCTTCCACTGGACACCCCAACTGTACTCAGCTTGTCTGTTTGGCTCCTCAATTTGGCTCTTCACATCGATTCCTCATCTCGGTTTCTCTTCTTGGATCATCAGCTCGGTTCATAAGTAAAACCCATGGCTTACATCTGCATCCTTGAAGGAGGCCCAATCTGGTCATGCCTTCTCACCTCTTCTACTGTAGTTACTAGGGCTTACATCTCCTCTCACGAGAAATCCCAGCGTTAATGCTTCATCACTGCCTCTGCCTTCTTCTCACCTTTTGCCTCAAGATACCTCCACAATTCCCAATGTCTTCACTATCTCCCTATCTATTGGGATCATCGCCTTGTGACGCATCCATCATCCCTAATATCTTCACCATCTCCTTCCAACTAAGGCACTACCCACCCGTGGTGTCCTAAGGGTTCAATTCTAATGATAGAATTCATGGTCATCAGGAATCCTAGACTCAAGCTTTTGTCGTATTTCAAAAATATTGGGTGGGAAGACATGATCGAATATACTCGCAAAATCTTTTTCATTTTCTTTCAAAATATTTTTAGGAATCGGGTTCAAAAGGATGAGAATCCGAAAAAGTGAGACACCCTAGCTCGTATTTGTATCTTATATTTTGATGAACATGTAAGGCAATGATCAATGTATGCAAATGCAAGTTCCCTAAACATGGTAGAACAACTGAAAGTATATGTCAACAGAAGAGACAACATCAAAAGTTTACCATAGGCTTAAACATGTATACTTACTCGGCTAGGGTTCCTTTACTAGACTCATCAGTTCACAACACGCAGTATAGCATCCTACGCCGAGTTAGCACGGTGATTATTATGAGAACCCGCCCCAAAATTGACTTGAGCCTTCACACCCATTCCTTTTACCTTCTTCCTAGGGTCAATCCCATGTCATTGGAGTTGCCACCCAAATTTTATTAAGGACAATACTTGGGAAAAAAACTTCATATGACTTCTTTGGGCAACTGGTCGTGGCGAACCAAAGATATGGGATTTGGGGTTCATCATGGATGGGAAGGTGTTAGGCATCCATCCATGTTGGGTCCAAACCAAGTGCAATTGGAGCGAAAAGTGTGCCTTGTGTAAGTGGGCAAGTGTGGAAACAAAAGAGGGGGGGGGGGGGCAAGAAGAAGATTTGGCTTGTATCCCGTTATCAAACTGAGACTACCTACGTAGCCGAGTGATCGGGGTCAAAGCCACGTAGTTCTAAACATGGCACTAATCGGCCACTTACACCATCAAAAGCATTAGCATATGATCAAACAAGAATCAAACAATAAGGGATTAGTGTTACCTCTTGTAGCCCTCCTCTAGCTCCTTGTAATGGGTTGAGTTCTACACCCACCTTCTTGTCACTTCTAAGCTCAATGGTTGATTCCCTTTTTGACTCCTCTGTGATGGACTACTGCTGGTGCCTCCCACGAAATTCCTCCAGAGTTTCTGCCTAAGAATTTATTTTTAGGCTTGAAGAAGCACTGTTTCTTCATGCAGTAAAAGCTTATGGGTGAGTATGTGAGAAAAATTGTCTGTCTCTTGAAATGTGAGTGAAGGGTCCTATTTATAGTGCTCTAGAAAGCATCGGGGCGTGGACCTGCTTAATGGTGAAGATTATGCCCAAAAATCTGGTCCAAAACCGCATAGGATCGAAAAAGAAACAAAATCGGGAAAATTGGGCAACTCTAGACATGCATGACCGCCATGGCCGCCAGGGCCGGCGGTCATTGGTGGATGACCATCCGCAGCTGGCGGTCGTCCTGTGAGGACTGCCTGGCAGTTCGCGTGCCACTAGTTTTTTCTATTTCTGCACCCCAATCCCCCTAATTGAGCTCTGATTTGATCCTTCCGCGTAATCAACCCCTAAACTGACCCAGTATCACTCAATTACTGATCACCACTCCCCCAAATCTTTCCATAACCAAATGATTACACATTAACACCCGTTTTAAGCACAGTCATACCAAAAACACAAAAATTTAATTAAGGATGATTTAATTCTGATTTTTAACAAAAATTAGAGCCAAATTATCCTACAAGAAATGTGTTAGTGGGCTCATTAAACTCTGGAGAATGCTCATTTCATTAATTTGGGCCTTTAAACCCACTCTTAACCCAAAAATAAATCATCTCAATATAATTTGGGTCAAAAATAAATAAAAGCCCCTAATAAATGAAATAAAACATATTTCAGCCTAAACCTTAATACATTTTTTAACCTAAATTTAAATCATCTCATTAATCCTAGGTCTACACACATAAAAGGTCCAAGTTACAGAAATACATTATTCCTACTAAGTTATATTCTCGACATGTCTTATTCCTAAGATCATATCATCTCAATAATTTTAAGTCCATGTATGTCTAAAATCCAATTTAAGTAGAAAATTCGTCGGTCAAATTTGGGTGTTCACAGAAGTCCGTCGTTGATGAGCCGTTAGAGACTAAGGACGAAAAAAAGTAAGAAAGGAACAACCAAATTTGAATGACAGATGTGTGTGGTGTGTGCCAAGGGTTGGAGCATCCTATGCTCCTCTTCCGGAATCATCTCATCCCGAAGGTTTGAGGGACTCTCGGTTTATGGGAATCATCTCATCCTATATTCTCGGTAATCATGTCATCTCGAGGTGATAGAATCATCTCATCTATCGGGTCGTTGACAAAGAAACATATGATCTTTGTCGACTTGGGAATCATCTCATCCCAAATTTATGGTCTACGGGAATCATCTCATCCCGGGAAATGGTCTTCGGGAATCATCTCATCCCAAGGTTTGCGAGTATCAGGTACTCGGCTTTTATCTGGTTTCCTCACTTCAAGATCTACTGGAACTGGGTCCCCGACTTTTGGTTTGCATGTCTCAAAGTCTGATCATCTCAAATTTTGATTGGGCTGGGCTCCTGGCTTGCTCGTTTTCCTCATATATGGATCCTTCATGGTCTGTCTTCTGGGTTTCCTCAGGCACTTTTGGTTCTCTCTCCTCTCGGTTCCCACATATCTAGTTTTCTCACGTTTGGGTTCTCTGGGTCACCTCACATCTATGCTCCCTCAGGTTTCTCTCAAGGTTCTTAAAGCTTGGTCCCTGGCTTAAGCTGGTTTATCCTCATTTATTGGTTTACAAAGACTAGGTTTCTTCTCTCATTTCATTTGTGTTTGGGTTCTTCAGGGTCTGGATCTCTCGCGGTTTGGCCCCTTTCTGGTTTCCCCATATCTGGATTCCGTACGGCCGGGTTCTTCTCAGCCTGGATCCCTCATGGTTTGGTTCCTCTCCGGTCCTCTTTACATCTTGATTCCTCACATTTGTGTTCCTTCAAGGTTCTCTCCTGTATTGGCTCCTTCCTCTCCGGCTTATCTCACTCCCTTTGAGGATTCAAGGTCTGGTTCGTCTCGGCTCATGGTTGTTAGGATCAGATCCCTGATTCCGACTGGACACTTTCGTTCTTTTTCTAACTGGGTTCCCTCGTTGCAAAAACTCGATTTTTGGCTTTGACTAGACTTCATCACCTCTATTCTTTCTGAGTTCTCTCATTGTCAGGTTGACTGGAAACCTTATGTTTGCAAAGTCTAGGTCTTTGGCTTCAACTGGATCCCTCAAGGTTAAGTCACTTCCCTCGTACCTGATTTTTCTCGCGACTGGGTCAAATATGTCTGTGTTTCTGGATTCCCTCAGTTTTCCTGATCCCCTTATAGTCTAAGTTTGAGAAGAGTGTTGCCCAATGGTTGGGTTGCCTGGATCCCACGCTTCTACTGATCTGGATGCCATACAATCTCGAGTTTTGGGTTGGATGTTGCTTCATGGCCTGGTTGCCTTTCGTGCTCTGGGTTAGTTCGTTTTCTCTGGTTACCTCATGGTTTCAGTGTCTTGGAAGGGATACCGCCCCACAGTCGTCTGGATCCCATGCCCCTACATCGTCTGACTGAATTTGGAATGTTGTGCTGTGCCCTTTGAGACGTACAGGCCGGAAGTAGGGTGTGATGCCCGTAGTTCTTCATTATGGCTCTAAAGATGGGGTTTAGCGGGCCCTTGGTGTACACTTAGAGGATAATGAACTTATCGTGCTTGATAAAGCGGGGTACCATGTCCCCCCAATCTCGATTTTTGAGAAAAAATATAATGTGCCCACAAGTGATTACCCGTATTCAAGCAATGTATCACATTATTTGGGACTCAGAAATATGCATACAGGGATTTATCTCGAAGGAAAGGCCATTCCAGGATGCGGGGTCCATAAAAATCGAGAAAGGGGTTCAAACGGGTAATGACGGTCATCCAGTGAAGTTTGCCAGAGCCAGGCGGTCATTTGGGGATGGCTGCCAGGGCTGGGCGGTCTACCCGCCAGGACTGTCGGCCCGTTAGCGGGGTTTAAAGCCCCTCTTTTCCTTTCTTTCTTCTTTTATTCCACTCAAAACACCCCGAAGCACAAAATCTTCCTGATTTTTTTTTCTTCCATTGTCCCTAAAACACTCTAAAACTTCTCCTAACCCCTTCTATCCTTCATCCATGGCATCATCATCTTCGAATCTTTCCAAATCACGGAAAGAATCCATGAGGAGAAATCGTCCAAAATCTAACCCAGAGGAGAACACGAGTTTCTTGCTGAAATCCCCTGGTAGACATATCTCTACTCAACTCCTTGAAGCCGCAACAAGTGATTTCCAATGCCCAAAACTCGTTGAATCCCTACTTTGATTGAAATTCAAATTTTTGCCAATGTCCCCCTTGAATTTGGATTCGTGTAATGTATGTTGTGTTTGGCTGTTTAGAAATACTCTTAGGATGTTTATGATGCTTCCCTATATGCTAATTCCATGGATTAAACACAAGAAATCACGAATTGAGGTTTTGCCCAAATTGGGGGTTTAGGGTTCTTGGCGAAATTTGAAGGCTTTGAATGATTCGGGTGTCGCTTTGTCGATATGGATGCATATAATTGATGTTGGGTGATTGGGTATTGATGGGCTTGTCTCAATTTTGGTCAACTTTGGGTTTATGGTGGCGGGTTTCGTGACTTTCTTACATTTTGACCTGTAAACAAATCGTATTTTGATGTTAAAAAGGGTGATGCAAATGTGTAATCCCATCCTTATGATGCATGTCTATATATGTGTAGTCTCGATTTGATCTCGCCAAGCCCGAGTTGGTGTGAACATTGACTTTTTCTGACACATCTACACAGAATCCCCTTGATCGACAAAGGAGTCATGCTGGTGCTAACACGCGTCATCTCATTCTTACCCATGTGATGAAGGACAAGCCGATCCAGGAGATCATTAGGAGGGTTGGATTATGGGATTTCTTCTGTACTTTTCAAGGAGATAGGGTTGACTTGCAGACAGTCTCGACTTTAGGTGAGAGGTGGTGGGACACCACTAATACTTTCCATCTGGCCTGTGGAGAGATGACAATGACCCCCTCAGACTTTTCCCAAATTACCAGACTACTATTCCAGGGATCACTAGTAGCCTTTTTTCAGCAGTTAGGCATCGATTGTTTTTAGGAGCTTGTATGTCTTGCGCCTCAGTGGGTCTGCATATGTGAGGTGTCACCTAAGTGGCTGCAGGATGCCTTATTGAGTGACCAGTACTCGGGGACGCCTGAGCAGCAGGCTCGGTGCTTGATCTTGGTGAGCATGAACAGGACTTTTTTGCAACGGGTAGTGATCGGGTTCGATGTGATTTGTTAGCATCGCTGGTTGATTTGCACGGGCCCGTGATCGACTAGGCTTTGGCGGGTTTTGCAAATGCCTACCGCGAGATGATTAACTTTTCTGGGGTCACTGCCATGTACTTCTATGGCTCAGCTTGGATCTGGGAGGTGAGCTTACTACCTTGGTCTTTGTAACTTGCTTAAACATCTTTCCCCATATTTTGATAGGACATCCCTTGCAGGTGTGGGGCCAAGAGTATCTTGGATTGTCTGCCCCGGAACTGCTGCCTGATGGGGGTGTGTGGCCTATTTCCCTTCGGTGGGATTCTCAGAGCCAGTGGACTAGGAGTCATGCTCGTGATCGGGTGCGAGCATGCCATTACATAGACGAGCTTGCAATGTCGGGCAAGGTATCCTTTCTTCTGTTTGTCCACTCCTTTGAAGAACCCTTTATTAGCATCGTCTTACTGAATATTTGTTGGCAGGTCCGACTCTCCCCTTTTGCAGCTCATCATGATAGGTTGGCAGGGATCGAAGACCCAAGCTTAGAGATGAACAAGTGCCGATGTTTGATTGGGTACCCTAGCATGTTGGTGTGGTATCTTGGGGACCACGTGTGTGCACAGACCGTGGGGGAACCACAGATACGCTATGCTCTGCCAATCTCCATGCGGGATATCAATGAGAGGGACAGGGCTGTCGAAGATGATTACTTGGGTTGGCCTGCAGAGGATTTAATCCTTTCTGGTGTCTATTCTTCGTTCATCAACGAATTCTTGATGCCTCCTTTGACTATCCCAGAAGCCGAAGGATCGATGACTAGTACGGGTCCTTCTCGCCAGAGCTCAGTTTCGAGGATAAAGATGAGTACTGGGGTGTCTTCTCCTACATCTCACCCTGATCTTCGAGCATGCAAAGCTGACTTCGAGTCCTTTGATGATGCTTATAGGAGTTGCTGGGTGCCTTTTTTTGAGGATCTTCCTCCCGATTTCCCACCTTTCCCTGTCGATTTTGTCACGGTATTTTCGTAGATTATCCTACCTTATCTTTCGTCTCTTTCCTCATAGTTTTTAATTATCTTCATGTGACAGCTCCCAGCTACTGATGCGTCTCAACTATGGACATTGCTCGGGCGAGCAAAGGCGACCTTGACATCCCAGGCCATCCGGATAAGGGAGTTGACTTCTTTTGTGAGAGAGGGTGGTTGTGCTCGTCATGTTCCACCGTCTCGGGATCCCCGTCCTCCTGGACCTTCCGGTCCCCCTACCATTCCTCGACCTGCTCCTAATCTGTCGATCATTCCTCAGGTGATTCTAAGGATACCATCCAAGGGCGCATTCGACCGGTTGGCCTGCCACGAAGCAAGAAGAGACGGTCTTGATTGATGCATGTATGCCCTATTACTTATATGCGTGTACTTTGACGGGATCATTCTTTTCTTCTTATGCATGTATGCTTGCCCTATGCTCTAGACTTCATGGATGGGAATACTCTTTAGCTTACATGTTACGCAATGTTACTCTCCCTATTCGTGAAACGCAACCGTGCATGTGAATTTTGAAAATCACCGAGTGGGATGTCATGGATATTTGGTTAACTTAGGTTTCGTAAGGCCATGAAGATCCACCCCTTCTTTCGCCGGATGTGCTACAAGGAACTACTCTGTGTAAGGATTTTCATGAGAATGAGCATGCGCCAAAACTTTTCCAAACACCGTTTGTCTTAACTTTTGCCTAGGCCGCCCTTTCGGGTTTTCAACCTAGCAGGCATGTCCCAACTTTTGCCTAGATCACCCATTCGGGTTTTCAACCTAGCGGACTGATTCCCCCTCTCTTTGGCCTTATTATTTCTACCATCCTCTTCATTGGCGCGTGATGATTGGATGTTTTATCTGGGTGGCATCAGGCTCGAAGATTTTTCCCTTCACGACCACTTTAGGGTAAAGTTTTGATGTTGACCCTTTCGACCATACAACCAGCAAGATGCTGGGGGTGATGCCTCAAAGAGCTTGAGGTGCTTCGAAACTTAAACCTTGTCATCTTTCATCAACTTAGTTTCGGAACCAAATTTATTTAGACCAATCTCCTTAATGGAGTTACCTACTTACCAGTGGAAACAATGTTTGATCTTTTTAAAGCAAGGATGAAGAGTGCTTTTCCCGAGAATTTTGAATGGCGCATTGGTTGCGAACACATTCCCCCTTTTTTTATGGGAATTGACTTCACAAGCCAGGCTTATCAGTGTGAGGTAAAGCATTTGACAAATCCGATTCATTGGATCAGGTCTTCGTAGTTCATTTTGTGGTTCCCAAAATAAGCTAGTAAATTCCGATAAGGTTCAAGACATCATATTCATAAATAAGAGGATAAGAACGTTCATTACATGAATACCAGACAGAAAGACACTAATTAAGGACAGACAACAATGATTATCTAGGGTGAAGTTAACATGGGTAGACTCCAACCCTTCTTATTTTGTAACATAAAAGACAAAACAGACTTGACAGCTTAAATCCTAGGATCCCTTCCTCTCCCACCATTAGTTGTTCTAAGCATCTTCCCCTATTACCCACTCTCTCTTGTCTGGATACACGAGCTTTCTCCGTGGGACTATAGTGATAGTTTCCTTCGGATCACGTCGGGCGTCAAACATAACTGTCTTATTTTTGAATCCAAGACCGCCTTCATCTCCCTTACCAGCCATCATGCCATCTTGTGATTTTAGGAATTCATCAGAACTCGAAGCATCACCCCAATCATCCCATTTTCTTTCCCTTAGTTCCCTGATGCATTCCCAGAGATTTTCCTTTGCCTCGATGCTTTCCCGTGTAAGTGCTGCAATTTGGAGTTGGAAGCCCCTTATCACGTCTTCTACAAGTGCATATTGTCCCATGGCATCCCGGAATTGCTTCAAGGCTACTTCGGCAAGTGGTTGCCCAAGTAGGACTCCTCGGAGGATTATTTCTTCTAATTTGCTCATCAAGGTCCAGAACATCGATTGCACCTGCATCTCTTGTTGAAGGCTTCGGTCTTCCTACATTGGAAACCCATCTCCTATCGGTTCACCCCTTGGACCCATTCTTGCACCAGTATTGCCCCTTGATTGATTAGCATGCTCATTATTCATGGTTTTCCCTCACTGCCAAAGGCAAAGAAATGGGTTATAGTGCCTTGCTCGGGTCGGTTCAAGAAAAAAAGTTGGTGGCAAATGGTTCGGATGAAAGGGGTGCTACATGGTTTGACTCGTGTGTTTTAGTTTTTAAAACTTAATGCAATATGACATGTGTTATGCAATCCTAATCTTCCCAAATTCTTAGGGCATCTGGGCATCCACTCAAATTATATCAAATGAATCTCTTTTGAATTTTGGCTAGTCGTTGCTTAAGGATATAGAGTGTTTCCCTCCTCTTGATGGCCATAGATGACTACTTCCCTCTCCTCCCTTCTCAAATCCCACGTATGCATAGATTCGAATCCCAAAATAATAAGATACAACACATATGTACAGGATACAACAAGTTCCACACAGATATGCGTACCACTTATTGAATTATCATGCATGAGATGCTCAGTGTATGCAGCTGGTTGGGGGCCAAAGAATTGCCTCTAGGGAATAGGTTGACCTACTCACATGTGATAATGGATATCACGTAAGGTACAAGGACAGTTAATCCCCATCACTTCTAAGCATCGAGAAACGGGTTCACTCAAGCCGCCAACGCTTACGGAAAGCATGTGTTGGACTTGGATTCCCTTGCCCTCTTACGGTAAAGGATTCACATCAATCATCATGAATGCAAGGCACTTATGATGACAATTAAAAGGGCACACAACATTTGACAATTGCACAAGGTTTTTTGAACCCACTACTTTCCCAGCGGAGTTGCCAACTGAAAGAACCCGACCCAAAATTGGTTTGAGCCTTCTCACCCATTCCTTTCACCTTCTTCCTCGGGTCAATCCCATGTCATTGGAGTCGCCACCCAAATTTTAGTATGGACAAAACTTGGGAAAAACTTTCATATGACTCCTTTAGGCAACTGGTCATGTGAACCAAAGACATGGGATCGGGGGTTCGTCATGGATGGGAAGGTGTTAGGCACCCATCCATGTTGGGTCAAACCATGTGCAATTGAAGAGAAAAGTTTTCCTTGTGTAAGTGTGCAAGTGTGGAAACAAAAGAAGGGGAGAAGAAGAAGATTTTGCGTGCATCCCGTTACAAAACCGAGACTACCTACGTACCCGAGTGATCGGGGTCAAAGCCATGTAGTTCCAACATGGCACTAATCGGCCACTTACATCATCAAAAGCATCAGCATATGATCAAACAAGAATCAAATAATAAGGGATTAGTGTTACCTCTTGTAGCCCTCCTCTAGCTCCTTACATTGGATTGAGTTCTACACCCACCTTCTTGCCACTTCTAAGCTCAATGGTTGATTCCTTTCTTAACTCCTCCATGCTGGACTACTGCTGGTGCCTCCCACGAAATTCCGCCAGAGTTTCTACCTAAGAATTTATTTCTAGGCTTGAAGAAGCAGAGTTTCTTCAAGCAGTAAAATCTTATGGGTGAGCGTGTGAAAAAAAATTGTATTTCTCTTGAAATGTGAGTGAGGGGTCTTATTCATAGTGCTCTGGGAAGCCTAGGGGTGTGAACCTGCTTAATGGCAAAGATTATGCCCAAAAAAACTGGTTCAAACCACGTAGGATCGAAAAAAAAATAAAATCCGGAATATTGATTCTCGATTGCCTTGAGGAAAGCCTAAAAAATTTTAGTAACAGCTTGGTGAAGGACCAAGAGGTGAAGCCAAAATGTTAGACCTACAGTAGTCAGCCTTCACCCCTTAGCCATTCGGGAGAAGGTAGTGCGAGACTGTGGGTATTTAAGCACCAACACTACACTTCACCCTTAAGAGGACGTCTATTCTAGTGACAGGGTAGATGGAAACTTCGGGAACTATCAATAAGATCGAAAGTCGTTGGTAGTACACTAGGTTGGGAGCCCCTTTAGGACATCAAATTAAACACAGCCAGTCAAACAGACAGAGCCTGTTGTGACACTGTTGAGCAATTTAGTGCTTGAGAATGAGGCATGCGAGAACCGGATGCCTGAGACCTCCCTCAATCTGATTTTTCCCTACTTTAACCCATCAATACTTTTACTTATTTGCCTATTTTTAAATTTACCCCCAATTCTCAGCCTTATTTAATAACCTTAAGCCTAATTGGTCTGGGCATGCATGACCGCCATGGCCGACGGTAACTGATGCACGCAAAGCGTGCGTAGTTTTAGGCATAATTTTGGACGTAAATTTCCCTTACTTCGATATGACCATATGCCTCGTCGTGCATAATTTTATCATAATCCTATTAAAACCATCCCTCACTGTGTGATTAGTATCCATGTGCATTTTAACAAATTCTGGAAGGAGTTTTGTGAAGAATTCGCAAGGATTGCCTCTGCCATAGCATGAGCCGGTTGAAGGACCATCAAAGCCTAATATTCACTATGGATCCAGCTAGAGGCCAACAATTCCTTCTCCAACGACGATCCTCCACCAGACTTCACTGCCCAGCCCCGGGATGCAAAGCCTCAATCACACTCTGCAACCATGTAAGGGACTGGAGTAGATTTAAAGATAAATCAAGAAAAGTTGCAAACAGCCTCAGACACAGACTCAGCAGGTGCATTCTGCAGAAAGGATAAAAAATTCGCGCCACTTGAAACTGAGCAAAACTGATGCCTGCAACCATATCCTGAGCATTTCAGAAGAACTTCCTGAAGATAGGGCAGCACCAATCATTTTGCCTGGAAAAAAACTCACTTAAAGAAACAATATCCTCCCCAAAATTTTCCTTCACACTTGCAACCAGTAGGAATTAAGCATACCAACATAGCGCCTCATCCTAACAAACACATGGGTCAACAACTTGCTTCAACCTCATACCTCCGAGCAAGTGGGAAGGAGAAAGACACCTGGGTTGCGCCTATAAATGGAGGAAAGGAAGAAGAGAAGGGCGTCTATCAATCCTATTGAGAGGAACTGAATTTACAGGAAACACTTGTGTGAGGGGCAGGACCCACAACCTGCAAAAAATCAAGGAACACGATTCTGCTCCTTTCTTGGCCAGAAATCGTGTCGTCCTTGATTTCTAGACCACCCTAAACTTTTTGTTAACTCCTATTCTCTTTGTTTTGTAATTCTGATTATGAACTAAACAAACCCACTCAGGTTGAAAGGGTGTAACATGTCCTCTGTTCAATTGCAATAAATTGCTCATTCTACGTTCTTAATCCGTTTTGTTGTTTTGGTTGTTGTGAACTTCATTCATGCTTGAGTGTTGATCAAACCCATACATGATTACAGGTAGCTGGGTGAAGAACCAGGAAATGAACCATAGCCGCTGGAACTTCAGCAACCAAACCGTAGCTTTTTAGCCCTTAACAGAGGTGAAAGCAAATTGAGGGATTAGCCGCAACACTGTCCTTAATCCCCTAGATTTGACCGGTGCGAAAGCACTATGGATAATTGAGAATCATGGAAGGCATCTGCGAGTGAAAGTAAGTGGGTGCAGTATAGGTAAAGAGCCCCTACAAGAACCTATCTTACTATCTTGGCCATATGCAGTCGACAGGCTCAGTCTGTCGCACCAGAAGCTAAGTAGATAGAATACCCTTTAATCTGATTCTCGATTGCCTACTGGAAAGCCTAAAATAATTTAGTAACAGCTTGGTGAAGGACCAAAAGGTGAAGCCAAAATGTTAGACCTACAGTAGTCAGCCTTCACCCTTTAGCCATTCGAGAGAAGATAGTGGGAGACTGTGGGTATTTAAGCACCAACACTACACTTCACCCTTAAGAGGACGTCTATTCTAGTGACAGGGGTAGATGGAAACTTCGGGAACTATCAATAAGATCAAAAGCTGTTGGTAGTACACTAGGTTGGGAGCCCCTTTAAGACATCTACTTAAACTCAGCCCGTCAAACAGGCAGAGTCTGTTGCAGCACTGTTGAGCAATTTAATGCTTGAGAATGAGGCATGCGAGAACCGGATGCCTGAGACCTCCCTCAATCTGATTTTCCCCTACTCTAACCCATCAATACTTTTACTTATTTGCCTATTTTTTCATTTTTCCCCAATTCTCACCCTTATTTAATAAACGTAAGCCTAATTGGTCTGGGCATGCATGGCCGCCATGGCCGACGGTAACTGATGACCTCTATGGCCGACGGTAACTGATGCACGCAAAGCATGCATAGTTTTAGGCATGATTTTGGAGGTAAATTGCCCTTATTTCGATATGACCATATGCCTCATCGTGCATAATTTTATCATAATCCTCTTAAAACCACCCCTTACTGTGTAATTAGTGATTCCAGGTGCATTTCAACAAATTCTTGAAGGAGTTTTGTGAAGAATTCGCAAGGATCGCCTGTGCCATAGCATGAGCCGGTTTAAGGACCATAAGAGCCTAATATTCACTATGGATCCAGCTAGAGGCCAACAATTCCTTCTCCGACGATGATCTTCCACCAGACTTCGCTGCCCTAGCCCCGGGATGCAAACCCTCAATCACACTCTGCAACCACGCAAGGGACTGGAGTAGATTTAGAAGATAAATCAAGAAAAGTTGCAAATATCCTCAGACACAGACTCAGCATGTGCATTCTGCAGAAAGGATAAAAATTTCGCGCCACTTGCAACTGAGCAAAACTGATTCTTGCAACCATATCCTGAGCATTTCAGAAGAACTTCCTGAAGATAGGGCAGCATCAATCATTTTGCCTGGAGAAAAGCTCATTTAAAGAAACAATATCCTCTCCAAAATTTTCCTACACACTTGCAACCAATAGGAATTAGGCCTGCCAACATAGCGCCTCATCCTGACAAACACATGGGTCAACAACTTGCTTGAACCCCATACCTCCGAGGAAGTGGGAAGGAGAAAGAGACCTGGGTTGCACCTATAAATGGAGGAAAGGAAGAAAAGAAGGGCGTCTATCAATCCCATTGAGAGGAACTGAATTTACAGAAAACACTTGTGTGAGGGGCAGGACCCATAACCTTCAAAAAGTCAAGGAACACGATTTTGCTCCTTTGTTGGCCAGAAATCGTGTCGTCCTTGATTTCTAGACCGCCCTAAACTTTATGTTAACTCCTATTCTCGTTGTTTTGTAATTCTGATTATGATCTAAACAACCCCTCTCAGGTTGAAGGGGTGTAAGATGTCCTCTGTTCAATTGCTATAAATTGCTCAATCTACGTTTTTAATCCGTTTTCTTGTTTTGGTTGTTGTGAACTTCATTCATGCTTGAGTGTTGATCAAACCCATACATTATTACAGGTAGCTGGGTGAAGAACTGGGAAATGAAACCATAGCCGCTGGAACTTCAGCAACCAACCCTTAGCCTTTTAGACCTTAATAGAGGTGAAAGCTAATTGAGGAATTAGCCGCAACACTGTCCTTAATCCCCTAGATCGGACCGGTGCGAAAGAACTATGGATGAGTGAGAATCATGGGAGGCATCTGCGAGTGAAAGCAAGTGGGTGCAGTATAGGTAAAGAGCCCCTACAAGAACCTATCTTACTATCTTGGCCATATGCAGTCGACAGGCTCAGTCACAGACTCAGCCTGTCGCACCAGAAGCTAAGTAGATAGAATACCCTTTAATCTGATTCTCGATTGCCTATTGGAAAGCCTAAAATAATTTAGTAACAGCTTGGTGAAGGACCAAGAGGTGAAGCCAAAATGTTAGACCTACAGTAGTCAGCCTTCACCCCTTAGCCATTCGAGAGAAGATAGTGGGAGACTGTGGGTATTTAAGCGCCAACACTACACTTCACCATTAAGAGGACGTTTATTCTAGTGACAGGGGTAGATGGAAACTTCGGGAACTATCAATAAGATCGAAAGCCGTTGGTAGTACACTAGGTTGGGAGCCCCTTTAGAACATCTAATTAAACACAGCCCGTCAAACATGCTGAGCCTGTTGCGGCACTGTTAACAATTTAATGCTTGAGAATGAGGCATGCGGGAGCCGGATGCCTGAGACCTCCCTCAATCTGATTTTCCCATACTTTAACCCACCAATACTTTTACTTATTTGTCTATTTTTGCATTTATCCCCAATTCTCACCCTTATTTAATATCCTTCAGCCTAATTTGTCTACTGAAGGGTAACAGACCCAACACAGTCCCTATGGATACTACCTTGGTAAGTACTACAACTACCTTGTGCACCTGCAGGATCATATTGCGGATAGCACGCTTCAAGTTTTTGGCGCTGTTTTCGGAGACTGGCACTTGACACTTTTACCTTTTATTTTGATTTATTAGGTTTTTTTGTTTTCTAGTCCTTTCTTCTTCCAAGTTTGAAATTTTCAGGTGGTGCAGAAACCTTCAAAAAATTAAGGAACACGATTCTGCTCCTTTGTTGGGAAGAAATTGTGTCGTTCTTGATTTCTAGACCGCCCTGAACTTTATGTTAACTCCTATTCTCATTGTTTTGTAATTCTGATTATGAACTAAACAACCCCTCTCAGGTCAAAGGGATGTAACATGTCCTCTATTCAATTGCAATAATTTGCTCAATCTATGTTCTTAATCCGTTTTCTTGTTTTGGTTATTATGAACTTCATTCATGCTTGAGTCTTGATCAAACCCATACATGATTACAGGTAGCTGGGTGAAGAACTGGGAAGTGAAACCATAGCCGCTGGAACTTCAGCAACCAATCCTTAGCCTTTTAGCCCTTAACAGAGGCGAAAGCTAATTGAGGAATTAGCCTCAACACTGTCCTTAATCCCCTAGATTTGACCGGTGCGAAAGCACTATGGATGAGCGAGAATCATGGGAGGCATCTGCGAGTGAAAGCAAGTGGGTGCAATAAAGGTAAAGAGCCCCTACAAGAACCTATCTTACTTTCTTGGCCATATGTAGTCGACAGGCTCAGTGACAGACTCAGCCTGTCGCACCAGAAGCTAAGTAGATAGAATACCCTTTAATCTGATTCTCGATTGCCTACTGGAAAGCCTAAAATAATTTAGTAACAACTTGGTGAAGGACCGAGAGGTGAAGCCAAAATGTTAGACCTACAGTAGTCAGCCTTCAACCCTAGCCACTCGAGAGAAGATAGTGGGAGACTGTGGGTATTTAAGCACCAATACTAAACTTCACCCTTAAGAGGACGTCTATTCTAGTGACAGGCGTAGATGGAAACTTCGGAAACTATCAATAAGATCAAGAGCCGTTGGTAGTACATTAGGTTGGGAGCCCCTTTAAGACATCTTATTAAACACAGCCCGTCAAACAGGTTGAGCCTGTTGCGGCACTGTTGGGCAATTTAATGCTTGAGAATGAGGCATGCGAGAACCGGATGCCTGAGACCTCCCTCAATCTGATTTTCGCCTACTTTAGCCCATCGTTATTTTTACTTATTTGTCTATTTTTGCATTTACCACCAAATCTCACCCTTATTTAAAAACCTTAAGCCTAATTGGTCTGCTGAAGGGTAACAGACTCAACACAATCCCTGTGGATATGACCTTGATAAGTACGAGAACTACCCTGTGCATTTGCAGGATCATACTGTGGATAACACGCTTCAAGTTTTTGGTGTCGTTGCCGGGGACTGGCACTTGACTCTATTGCTTTTATTTTGATTTATTAGGCTTTTTTGTTATCTAATCCTTTCTTTTTTCAAGTTTGAAATTTTCAGGTGGTGCATGACACAAACCAGGAGCAAGCAACCAGCTCTAATCTTAAACCACGAAATAGAAAAGTCAGGCCGCCAGATTTGTAAGGAACAAAAGCAGCAAAACATGGCGGATAGGCAAAATCAACCAGGAGCAAACCTAGAGGTTCAACAGGCTCAGCCTGTGCGACCTTACGTTCCCTTATCACAACTCCTACAATGACCAACCACCATCATCCATAACAGCATTGCAACTCCAGATGTAGACGCCCCGTATGAGATTCGAACAAACCTGCTGAGTATAATAGAAAGGTGCACATTTGGAGGCTTGCCCACAAAAGATCCAAACAAACATATGCAGAATTTTCTGCGATTGTGTAGTACCGTCAACATAGCAGGGATAAAAAAGGTGCAGCTGTACATGAGAGTATTCCCATTTTCACTCCGAGATGCAGCATTCGAGTGGCTCAACAACCACGAGGCAGGCCACTTTACTGACTGGGACAACTTGGTCAGAGCTTTCTTGAAGGAATACCATCCCTCAAGTAAGGCTGCAAATTTAAGGAAGCAGCTCGTTGGTTTTTCCCAGCGCTATAATGAAACAATTCGGGACGCCTGGGAACGCTTCAAGGGATTACTCAAAAGGTTCCCAAACCACCGGATTGATGAAGCTGTACAACTTGAGCAGTTCTACAGCGGCCAAAGTGACGAAGATCAGAAAACCCTGGACAAAATGGGCAATGGTTCATTTTTGGACAAGGATTACAGCGATGGAGTTGCCATTCTCAAAGCCCTGTCTAAAAGGAAAACCCAAGTCAGAGGAGTCAAAACCTCTAGAATAATTGGCATAGACAGAGTGACCAAGCTTGAGGCAGAAATAGAAGCCCTCCAGAAATAGCTAGGGGCTGCTCATGTCAAGGCAGCCGTAGTAACAGCATCAAATTGTGAAGGGTGCGGAGAAAATCACAACACCTCCAGTTGTCCCCTCTTCACCGAGTGTGACGCTCAGCAAGCTCATTTCATCCAGCAGAAGCAGGGCCAATATGGAAACACTTACAATCCATCCTGGAGAAACCATCCCAATTTGTCTTGGATGTCACCAAATGAAGAAAGAAACCTCCCACAGGCCCAGTACCAGAGACAGAACCACGGGGACAATCCCAGTTCCAAAGGCAAAACCAAGGAGGACAACAAGGTAGTAATACTGACATGATAAACATACTGTAGTCCATCTTGGAAAATCAGAACAAGATCAGCGAAAAGATCAGTCAGATCAAATCCCATAATAGAGTCCATAAAAACCAAATAGCTTAACAAGCCGCGATGACCACCAATCAACAAGGAGCTCTTCCTGGAAAGCCAGTGGAGAATCCAAGAAATGAACACTACATGGCTGTAATTCTTCGTAGTGGGAAAGAATTGAAGGATTCAGTGCCGAGGCCTCCTGAGGCTGTGCAGCCAGCATCGACATCCAACTCAAGACAAATAGTGCAGACACAGACTAAGCCTATAACCGAGTCTGTTAGCACGAAAAGAGCTGAGAAGCAGCCTCAGACTGTTCTACCTTACCAACCCCCTCTCCCATTTCCGAAAGTGCACCACAAGTCTAAATTGGAGAAGCAATTCAAGAAAATCAAGGAAATGTTGAGTAAGTTATACGTTAATGTTCCCTTCAGCGATGTGGTTACACAGATGCCGTCATATGCTTCCTTAAGGAAATTCTAATGAAGAAAAGAACGATTGATGACATTGAGACAGTAGCTATGACAGCCCAGGGCAGTGCTCTCATTCAGCACCACCTGCCCTGGAAATGCTCAGACCCAAGGCGTTTCACAATTCCCTGTAACATCGGGGACAAGAAAATTGAAGGAGCCCTATGTGATCTAGGGGCTAGTGTCAGCCTTTTACGAATCTTCATTACTCAAGACATGAACCTTGGAGAAATCAAGTCCACCAGGATGACAATCCAGCTTGCTGACCGCTCACTGGTATATACAGTAGGAGTGCTGGAAGATGTGCCAGTCAAGGTTGGGAATTTTTTCATTCCAGTATATTTTGTTTAATGAACATGACAGAAGATGAGTAGATACCCATTATTTTGGGACGTCCATTCTTAGCCACAGCAGGAGCTATGATTGACTGCATCAATGTGTGAAGGCCCTCTCCTTGAGGAACCCACCATATTCAGGTATTGTTACATCACATCCCTCAGCCCACACCTCTTGGGTTTAATCCTTTACCATGCTGCAGCACTAGGGATTCGAACTCGGGACGTGATGTTTTTTATCCCCCTCAAGGAGAGCACCTTCACCAATCCATCTGCAGATGAGTTGGTGAAGGTGCTCTCCTTGAGGGGGATAAAAAGCATCACGTCCCGAGTTCGAATCCCTAGTGCTGCAGCATGGTAAAGGATTAAACCCAAGAGGTGTGGGCTGAGGGATGTGATATAACAATACCTGAATATGGTGGGTCCCTCGGGGAGAGGGCCTTCACAGAAAAGGCGCCTTTTCTGTGAAGGCCCTCTCCCCGAGGGACCCACCAATCCAGGTATTGTTACATCACTCCCTCCGCCCGATTAAATCCTTTACCATGCTGCAGCACTAGGGATTCGAACTCGGGACGTGATGCTTTTTATCCCCCTCAAGGAGAGCACCTTCACCAATTCATCTGTAACGCCCCGGATTTTCGGTTATTTATTTTTATGGAATTTTCGGAATTTTTTTTTGAAATTTTATTTCCAACTTTACCCTCGAAGAATTTTCGGATTTTTGGTCAAGGAAAAATTAATTATGAATATTTATCTTGAGCTAGATTTATTCCGTGTTCGGGTTTCCTTTAGAATAAATCGTGTTCAGGGTCGAAACACGGGGTTATCGTGGTTTAAACTAAAACTATGTCGTTTTGGATACAAGGAAAAAAAAAAAAAACAAATGTTGACTTGAGGGCGGGTTGACCGCGCCCAAAACCAAAACGGCGTCGTTTTGGTTTGGGCGGGTCAAAACCCTAACCTCCTCTTTTCTTTCTTTTCCTTTCTCCTTCTCCCCTAATCTCTCTTTTCTGCCGCAGCCACAACTCCCTCTCCCACAATTGCCTCCCTGTTTACACGCTCTCAAATCGTGTGGGTAATTGCTCAAGACCCAATTCTCTCCATCTCTTAACTCTTGCTTCTTCTCTGCAAAACCTAGGAGGCGCCACCGCCGTTCACCATCTTCTCTGTTTCTTCTCTCTCGAATCGAGCCGCCGTCGCCGCTGGTGTTCTCCAAGCCGTTGCCGCCTTCGTTCTCTTCCTTCCTCTCTTCATGTTGTGAAGGTGTCGGCTCTAAGGCCGGACTCCCTTCCTCCTTCCTCTTCCATGTTCAGGAGCTGTTGCCGCCACCTCTCGTCTGCTCCATGTCGCCGTTGCTGTGAGTCGAAGGAAAGCGAGGGGAGGTTTGAACCGAGTTTGTCTCAGCGGGTTTGTGTTGGGGCTGCCTTGGTCGTGGCTATGCTCGGGTCGGAGAGGCAGGCTGTGCCTCGCGCCGCCGCCTCCTCTTGCACCATCGGGTAAGCACGCTCCTTCCTTCCTTCCTTCCTCTTCTTCTACCATTGTTATTTCTTCTTTCTCTTTCTTGTTTTCTGGGGTGTGTGGAATTAATCGATTCCGGATTTGTTGTTGATGGCGGGTTGATTTTGTTGATTGTTGATTGTGGATGGTGGTCGTGCGTTTGTCTTGGCGGTTTCCAAATCCGGGTCTGTTCGACCTTGTTGGTGGCCGGCGGATGCGTGGGTGATGTTGTTTTCTCGGTGGTGTGCTCGGGCAGTTCGAGGACAGAGCTCGGGTCGCTGCCACCGTGTGAGTACTTGGCCGGATTCTGTGCGGGATGCTTGGGCAGTTTGTTTTGGTGAGTAAATCCGGTGTTTGTCCTTTGATGTTTCTTTCGTTTTGGGTTGCTGTTTTGCACTTGGGTATATGAGTTGGAATGTCGTTTATGCGTGTTACGCATTTGCAGTCATTGGAGGTCGGAATCCGGCGAGCTCGGGTACTGTTCCGGCAAGGTTGACCGGAATCCGGCGAGCTCGGGAATTTTCCGGCGAGGCTCGGGATTTCTCGGCAAGACAACTTCTTTTCCGGCATTTAACGGTATTTCCCCGAAGTGTAATTTGATGTTTTAAACTCATTCACGGCATGTAAAATTAATTCGAATTGGGGTGTGTACTAAATCTTGTATAATAGAAACCGAGAGTATGGGATGTGTAACATGTGGTCGGTATATGTCCGACGCGGGTAGAACCTTAGGCCGGAAAGGTCGGGCTCGGGAGCTCGATTAATGTGAGTAAGTGAATGGGCCGGGCCTAGACCCAAGTTATGTCACGTTAAGGGTATACGGGCTTTAGGCCCAAGGATTATTATGGACACGGGCTATAGGCCAATAAAGAGTAATTAATTTAAAATGGGCTTTAGGCCCAATAACTTTAAATGAAATGGGCTTTAGGCCCAGTGACTTTAATTGATGTGGGCTTAGGCCCTGTGAACCGTTAATCGAGATAAATAATTGAACTTAAGCAAACTTTTGGTCTCGGGCTAGGTTATGGGATTTGTCGAGCTAAGACTGGGCTTAAGGACTAAAAGTTTTTATGTCGTTTTAGTCACGGCATTGACATGCATTCATCATGATTTTATGTGGACCTTATGTGTGGTCATTTTGATTCTATTATAGGATATGTTAAGGTGGAATGAGCTTCGGCTTCCGAGACTATTATTATTATGGCCAAGGTGAGGACTTATAAACCTTTGTATGCATTACTGCCTACAATGCTCGGTTAACTGCCTTGGTATATAATGTGGTAATATGTGTTGGGTCTTTAATGCTGTATGCATGCTTGTTTGATGTGCTGATGTGGCTATCTGCAAGTGTACTGTGTTGGTGATATCTCTGATGTTGTATGCATGATTTGTGAACTGTGTACCAGTGTGATATATTATGCCTGTCGTGCATGAGTTGTTTTGTGTGTTAAATAATGTGATATATGGTTTTGTGGTTTGTGTGGTGGATTGTGGGCTGGAGGCCCGGACTTGAGTTTAAGTTGTTAAATCCACACAACCCTGATTGAAATAACGTATGGTACAACTCTTAAGGAATAATGTGAATAACGAATTATAATTAAGTCTACTGTGGGGCTGTTGACCGGTTGGTTCGAGCGGGAAGTAATACCCCTCGGGATGGCATGCGGGTTAGCATGTGGGCCTGTGATGGCCGGTTCTACCTCCCTCCTTCTACCTCCCCCTTTCTACCTCCCTCTTTCTCTCTGTCTCTCTCTCTCTCTGTATAGATATGTTGGGCTTCGTGCCTGGTTTATTTGGGCTTCGTGCCTGGTTGTCTGATCAGACGGGACCGAGCTCGACGCACACAGTAGAGGGCCCTAAATAAAATACTTAACCTTAATAACAAAGATAATAATATAAGTAATGATAGTGATGGTTGAAGTCTGGTGATGACTGGTGTTATGTATTGTGAATTGTTGTGCTCTGTGTTTGCTGTTGCCATTGCCGGTGTACTTGTAGTTGATTTGTTTTGTATATTATTGGTTTATTTGTCTGCGGTGAGACAGTGGTTGGTCTCACCCCCTCACAGTTTTATACAGGTTAGCTGATCGATGATCAGAGGTGCATATCAGCAGGTGGCGGTGCTTTCCTCTCCTCGGGTCGGATCCATAGGGTTCAATGCATACTTGTTATCATTTGTATAGTCTTCCGCTGCATACTCGTTGTTGTGTAAATTGTTGTATAAATGTTCATTGATTATTTTGTTGATATTGTATCCCGGGAAGAAGGGCATTTTGGTCTCTTCACATGTTATACATTCTTTAATGGATATTTTGGGATACGGGTGTCCCGGGGATGATGAGGGCAATTTGGTCAATCTATAATTAATTTATAACTTATATTAATAAATTGGGACACGGGCGTTTCAGTTGGTAGCGGAGCAGGCTGTAGATCTTTTGGGGTGTGTGAATACGTTTTTGTGCTCTTAGGTGCATGAGTCTGCTCCTTTCTGTGTTGTCTGCTGCATAGTCATATGCATTCATATAGTAAGTCGTACTATGGATCCGGTGGAGGACACGCACCTGCTGAGGGTCGGAGTGACCCGGTATTATTGTGTAAATGATATGCTTACCTTTACAGCTTAGGCTGTAGTAAAGATTATTTTGTGGTTTATCCCCTGATCTATTAGAGTCGGTGTAGACTCTTGAATCTTGGTTTATGTTCCTTGTCTATGACGAACTGGCCAATACAAGTAAGAACCATCAATTTGTTTTCGGGTGTTAAGTCTGTTAGGGGATGATCTTATGTGATACTTGTAGACTTGATTCTTGTGATCTTGGTGATCAAGTTATTCGTGGTTTGATTATATAAACGTGAGGAATTGTAGTTACTTGTGGAATTATTTTATGGCTAGATCTTGTTCGGAGTGCGAGATGATTTCTTGAACTAATCTGAGGATTGATCTAATGGTATATTTGGGGAAAAAAATCTTTTAATGATACTTGAGGTACTAAACTTTGATGAGTTTGGGGATATTAATGGTGATTGCGATAAAAAGGTTTTGATCATGAATTTCTGTTGAGGTTATAGTCCATGTGTTGGAAATGAAGATGCTGGTAGTATGTTTATATTGAGGGTTTGATTTCGAGCTGATCTCGGGTATTGAGATTCAATTGCTAAGTTATTAATTATATGTTGAGAGATACAGTGATATTTTAGTTTCTTTGTTAGAAAACTTTGGTGTTTGTGCTAGAAATGATTCGAGGAATAGAATTGTGAGCATTAGCTATGAAAGGATGTTTTGGGTCTTGAGGAGTTTAAGTTTTGGAATTATAAATATGACATTTTGGTGATGATTCGTTCCTAGTGTTTAAGGTATGATCCGGGACATATATACGAGTTTGGTTAAATTAGTGCGTAATAAAGGAAATAACTTGAGGTTTGGATCATGAAAGTGATTATGGATTGTTGGTCTTGAGGTATTTATAGTGGGGATGAAGACCTTGTTTCTTAGGTTACGATTTTGACTTCTGTTATTTGAGGATGTGCTTAATGGATCATAAGATTGGAAATAGTGGGTTGATTGATGACAAATGAAACGGTTTATGGATTCTGGTATTAATATTGTTGATTATGATTGGATGATTCTTTGTTTAGAGCTTTGATCTTATGATCTATTGATCATGTTAGATTAAGTCGATGATTGACTTGGGTATATTGGAGTTCTTGCTTGGAAATATATTTGATGGACATGATGGTTCTACTTGGTAGTTTGGCCAATGGTATCTTGATACCGGGTGACACCTGATGGTGTCCATTCAGTACAAGTTTGTTTGACTTGTATGCAAATTTCGAGGACGAAATTTCGTTAAGTGGGGTAGAACTGTAACGCCCCGGATTTTCGGTTATTTATTTTTATGGAATTTTCGGAATTTTTTTTTGAAATTTTATTTCCAACTTTACCCTCGAAGAATTTTCGGATTTTTGGTCAAGGAAAAATTAATTATGAATATTTATCTTGAGCTAGATTTATTCCGTGTTCGGGTTTCCTTTAGAATAAATCGTGTTCAGGGTCGAAACACGGGGTTATCGTGGTTTAAACTAAAACTATGTCGTTTTGGATACAAGGAAAAAAAAAAAAAA
>JAKUCV010002971.1:0-10449 GCA_028386065.3 Turnera subulata
CTTCTTGTCCTCAGCTTTCTTGCCGGCACGCTTCTTCCGTCGCTTTGAGGAGACCACCATGTGCTCCTCCAGACCGATGATGTTGGTCTTGAACCGCTTCCTTGGAGGCTCTTCATCGGAGCTTGTTTGGAAAGCCTTGCCGCCGATGTAGCTGTTGTTCTCGGAGTCTGAAGTCGTTCGAGAACGAAGTGGAGAGTCCTTCAAAATGCATCGATTCCAAGCAAATTCCTTATCAGTAGTTTTTGTCATAAAAATCTCAGTAATAATTTTGCAACTGACCTCCATTCCTACTGTCATCTGAGGGGTTCTGCTAAGGATTGGAAAGTGAAAAATGTTACCTCATATGCAAGCCCATTACTTCTTGTCTCCTCTAATGTGCAAAAGTCCTCAAGCTAGGATCACTTGGACTTTATTTGTATTGTATTGAGGCTGGGTGAGGGTTGTCGAAGGAAGGGTGATGTATTTGCGTGAAGGTAAATGGCTTGTGAGCTCGATTCTTTTGTTCTTGTTCATGAACAGCCTGAGACTGTGTAGAGGCTGTTTGATTTCGTATTTTTCCGAGGTCTGGTGCTATTTAGCAACGATATCCCAATGCTTCAACCACTTTTGATGTAGCAAACGACTCCAACATGTGAATTGAATTTGTGTACTTGGAGTATCATTTTCCAGATGTTGTACTTGTCCTTTCTCCCTTTCTTTATTTTATTTTTCTTTTTTTGTTTTTATTTTTCCCATATTTTTCATTTTTCCTTTTTTTTTTTCAAGGAAGGAGGGAGTACATGCATTCTGGTGGTATTATAATCTTTGTACTGGCTAAGTATAGGCAATCTCTTTCAAATTTCGATCGAATCTCGTTCACAGGCTTATTGACAGGGTGAGGCTGTTGAAGCAGTTTGTGCCCTTAGACACTGATGGCCCCTATTTTTGCTGCAAAAGGTTGAGGTGGGATGTGTAGGGTGAGTGAATAAAATGAGGACGAATAGAGCTCGTCGACGAAGACCAGGCGTGGCATTCTGCCGAGCTCATTCGGCAGCTCTTCAGCACGTTCATTGACCATGCTGTACGCCAGACGGTTTCTCCTGCCAAGATTGGCACCTTCGACGAAGAAAACTGAAGATGGAGCAGGCATTTTGATTGGAACGTGTGGGGTTTTGATTCGAAACTTGTGGTGTTGTTTTCTGAGAGTTTTGTTTGCTTTAATACTTTTGATGTTTTACACATCACCGCTCCTTCTTTTATACACTTTTGGGGAGCGTGATTATCGTTCTTGATTTTCAAGATCTTGCCTTTTGAATTTTACCGTTGCTTATTTAATGCTTTACGCGTTTTCGGCTGCTGAGCCAGTGTTTTACAGCTCTTTTCTGACTCACGAATTCTTACGCCCTGGCTACCTTGGCGTTTCTTCTGATGGTGTATCATTAATTTCTTGCATCTTTAATCACAAGCATCCGTGACCGTTGAGGTTAGACGGATGGGGCCGTATCTCGAGTAGAGCACATGTGCGACAAGCTCACAGCTGTTCGAACATCGTGGAGAGATACGAGCCTTGACAGACGTTTTGTCTTATGCGGAAAATGTGAACAAGTGGGTAACGTGACCTTCGAGAGACACAGGATGTGCTCGTGATCATTGCCGTGCGAGTTAACGACACAGGACGTGCCCGTGATCAACGCCTTGCCAGTTAACGGGTATCTTTTTCACGGGGTTAACAGACGTCACCGTTAACTAAACATGTCACGTTTGTCGGGATCGAGAATGGATACGATCGATCCTGAGCGTCGATCATGAAAACGTGTTTTTGTTTAAATTTCTTTATGATTGATTTTGCCAAACGAGTTTTGTTTTTATTTCTTTTTGTTTGATTTTGTTAAACAAATTTTACTTTTAATTTCTTTATATTGGATTTTATATATGTTCTTATAGTTGATTTTTATTTTACCTTGAGATGTTTTATTTTCCATTTAACAAGAGGTTTCTTAACATAAGAGATTTTGGATCTTAAAAGGAAATTTATTTTATTAATATCATAAAGGGAGTTACAACAGAGAAGAAGTGCTCTAAGGAGCTACTTGCTTCTCGAGATCTTTTACAAGTTGCTGGACATTCCTCAGGTGAGGGAACAGTTCCATACACGCCAGTTCAATCTGTGCCACCGCCGAGCTGACCTTCCTCAGGGAGACGTTCAGCTGCGTCAACTTCTGCTGCGGTGTGCTGCTTTCAGCTACCGCCTTGCCCTTCTTGTCCTCAGCTTTCTTGCCGGCACGTTTCTTCCGTCGCTTTGAGGAGACCACCATGTGCTCCTCCAGACCGATGATGTTGGTCTTGAACCGCTTCCTTGGAGGCTCTTCATCGGAGCTTGTTTGGAAAGCCTTGCCGCCGATGTAGCTGTTGTTCTCGGAGTCTGAAGTCGTTCGAGAACGAAGTGGAGAGTCCATACTGTATGCTTAGGTTGTCCACACTGTATGCTTGGGCTTGTTGGGCTGGGTTGTCACAGTTCCGGCTTGTGTTTACTGTGTACGGTAAATACGGGTCGGGGCGTTTCATATATAGCTGTTTCGAATGATTAGGTAGTTAGACCTGATCATGATAAAATTGCCAATTCGAGTCTTATGAATGTAAGAAATTAGAATTGAGATAACTTCAATCCCTTAATAACACATGCAGAGTTAATAATTGTTTCGAAATTAATAATTTTGCATCAATCAAAACAATTAAACAAAACATAAAAATCATTATTTTCTCAGCTTTTTCTTGAAGGGCCTTACCTCCTCCTCATTTTTTTTCTTTGCTTTATGTGCATATCTATCCCAATACAGAATGAAACATTTTATTTACAAGGATCATGAGAGATGCGTGCTAAGGAAACAACCAAAAAAAGACTTGACCTTTTTGTTGAGGTTTTTGTTGGAGGTGGATTATGGGCAGTGCAACTTCTTAAGGCTGCAACTTTTAGGATAATTTGGTTTTTGTGGGCCAAACCTCTAGGTACCTTCCTTTTTTCTCTTTTTTTTTTTGAATACGGATTAGGTATGTTTCATATTATCTATACTATATATAAAAGCACCAAGTTCCAAAACTTGCGAAATTGAAATACTAAAATACCCTCCTCTTTCTATTATAATTAAAGGCATAATAGTCATTTTAAAAACTTTGCTATACATAATTATTAAAAAATTACTACGATTGCTATGTACTTATATATTATATTTTGAATTATGATCAAAATTAAACTTTACTTAATCAACATTATGATCAAAATTAAACTTTTCTTAATCACACGGCAAAGTGAGTCGGCAAATACCGACCGATTGCTATGTACATATCGCTATATACATATTATATTATATTAGCATTATGATCAAATTATATAAAATTATATTGATGACGGCGATAACTAAAAACTTGCTATACATAGTTATTAAAAAATTGCTACGATTGTTACGTACTTATCGCTATACATATACATATTATATTATATTTTTATTATAATCAAAATTAAACTTTTCTTAGTCAGCGTTATGATCAAAATTAAAATTTTCTTAAACATGGCAAATTGAGTCGGCAAATACCGACCGATTGCTACGTACATATCGCTATATACGTATTATGTTATACTAGCATTATGATCAAAATTATATTGATGACGATGTTTCTTTTGTTGTGGTAGGCGATAACAGTGTTTCAATTATGAGAAGTTGTGATTTATTTAACCTTGATTTATCATTATAATTATCATCTTATAATTTGGTTGCTTGGGTTTTCTTATTTGGCTAATTTTCCGGATGGTCGAGTACGTGTAAAAGAATTATAAAGCATTATACACTTCGTTTCCTTGGCTTAATTTTCTAAACCCAAAAAATCCATATTGTGCCTCTCAGGGTTTTCTTATTTGGCTAATTTTCCGAATGTTCGAGTATGTGTAAAAGAATCATAAACCATAATACACTTCGTTTCCTTGGCTTAAGTTTCTAAACACAAACAATCCATATTGTGCCTCTCAAATAATAAAATATTGGTTTTTAAAAAACAAAAAAGTATTGTACTATTGGATTTAAATCTTTTGTAAAAAATAAAATTTGTATTATTTAACTCTACAGCTAAATTCTCAGTTAATTTTTAGTTCAATAAATTTATTACCTAACTTATTAATTAATGCGGATTAACAGAAATCTACTATTATAATATTATTTTTTAATCCAATTTTTTATGTTATTTCTCGGTGACGAAAAAGTTAATAGGCGAGCTATAGTGCATTTGCATCAATAAATTACAAGAAAACATTCAAGAAGATCCAAAGAAGTTCAACCTCAAAGTATTGGTGATGAGGCGAGGCTCTATAGATTCCTACAGCAATGAAAGAACAGAAGGTGAAAAATGGAAAGTTATTTTCGTAGATAATGAGGTAAAATACATTATTTTAAAAATGCATATTCTGTTTAATAATATTTTAACTCCATAAATAATATTCATATTTTAATATTAGTTTATGGCCCATATCTAAAGGGCACAAAGATACAAGCTACAATGTTTAGCGAATGAGTGACGAAATTCAAAGATATGTTTCAGAAAGACAAAACTTACTTACTCATGAATGAAACGGCAAAAAGGCTAGATCCAAAATATGCAACAGTCAACCAGAATGTGGAAATGATATTATCAAACTCAACAACCGCAAAAGAGGCTCCAGCTCCGATTTCGACTAATGTGCTAAAATACGACTTCGTCGAGTTTGGTGATGCTGAGAAGTGTGAGAAAGGAAAACTAATAGGTAGGAATACTAACCATTTTTTAATTAAAATAATTATATTTAATTAAACAATCTAACTATTCATAATGTCTTTGAATAGACTTACTAGGCATTGTGATCAAGGTGAAGCACCAAACAGGTACAAATAAGAGCCAAAGAAGAGAATTCATAGTGATGAATGAAAAGTAAGGAAAAAATTCATTTTACGTATAATAGCAGAAGGGACAAAAAATCCTAATCCTATGGGGTGATTTGGCGGAGCAGGAGGGAAAAAAAATTATATGAAAATGAAAACAAAAAGCAAGTCATTGCAATATCAGACATCAAAATAGCAGAATATAATGGTAAATGATTTACGAAAATTGTTTGGAAGCATTCTATATATAGTAACTAACAAAATTCTATTTAATTTTCAGGCATGTTCCAATTATCAACGACATTTATCACAATTATCATGATAAATTAAAAAATACAAGAAGCCATCCAGAATCAAGGTAGTAAGTGTATTATCTATTTCAGCTAAAAATGACATCGGAAAAAACATATATACTAATTTTTTAAAAAATAGGCATGGGAAATGGCAAAAAGAAGATACATAAATTACACAACAACCAAAAAAAAAAAGGATGAGAGATGCTGCAAAATTTACGATATGGGATATACAAAACATGAGAAGTGCAACAGTAGCAAAGGTGAGATATAAGTTTAATAATATTAATATATATACTTTCATAACAATATTTGTTTTGAATTAACCAAAATATTGGATGTATGTAGGTCAACTATTGGTCATTCAAAGCTAAAATTATGAAAGTAAAAAACAAAAAAAAGCTATGGTATCATGCATGCAAAAGGTGTGGAAACAAAGTAGATGTTTCAGACAACAAAGCACGATGTCAAGGTAAAAAATGCAATAGTTATGATGGATACAAACCAAGGTATGAGCATTATACAAAAAAAAATTACTTATCCTGGCTAAATATTTACGTTCAAATTTTTTGTTAGCATTTCTAATTCATATCTTATAAGTACATATTGTAGGCCCAAACAAGCTAAGAGGGGGGTGAATTAGCGATTAAGAACTAATTAAAGCTTTAAACAATAATAATTGCAGAATTAAAAAGGAGAGAAAGGCAAACTGATTTATACTGGTTCACACACACACAACCCGTGTGGCTAATCCAGTCCTCCGAGAGACTCTCTCGAAGATTCCACTATCACCGTTAAGCTTCCGGGTGCTTAACAAACCGTTTACAACTCCTGCTTGAAGATTCAACACTTCAAGACTTTTCCCACAGAAAGAGGACCCTCTTCCTATGAATTCACTACAAGGGAATAATCCTCCCTCAAGATGTGTGATTACAATTGAGTCACTCAAAGCAAAAACTCTCTTCAAGAGTAGGTATGAGTACACAAAGTAAGCTCTATAAGGCAACTCTCAATTCTCAATGATATTGGCTCAAAAATGATATGTATGTATAACAATGAATGCTTGAAATTGTAGAGAGTCAAATCACTTGATGATCAGAGGTGTAAAATGCTCTATTTATATGTCTAAAAGCTTATATGTCTGTTGGGGAAACAAATCAAAACATCTTTAGACAAATTGTCATGGGAAGGTAAAAAGTGTGTCTGCCCATGACGGCTGAACATCGATGTTCACATTTAGGACATCGATGTTCTTGCCTTGAATAAGCATTATAGGTCCAACGGTCACAAGGACATCGATGTTCTGAATGTGGACATCGATGTCCTGGCCAGCAAATATGAATTATTGGGCTAACGGTCACTAGAACATCGATGTTGGACAAATGAACATCGATGTTCCACAAGATATTGTCCAAGACCCGAGACCAAATAACATCGATGTTCCACAGCTGAACATCGATGTTTTGGACATTCCCAAAACAATCTTAAAACCAGATTCAATAGGACATCGATGTTATGAACAAGGACATCGATGTTCAAACTCTTCAAAGCCATTTTTAAGCGTAACGGTCATGAGGACATCGATGTTCAAATAATGGAACATCGATGTTATAAACTACTGCCTACTTTTGGAAAAATTATTTTAGTGCAGGACATCGATGTTCAAATATTGGACATCGATGTTCAAAGCTTAGAAACCTTCTCGAAAGCTTGGTTTCAATGCAGGACATCGATGTTCAATATTGGAACATCGATGTTCATGGCTCGGAAGACATAAATATGATTGAAATAAAATCAAATTGATGCATGAGTAAAAGTGATTTTGTTTGAGCCAATAACTTAGAGACATTGAATGTTTAACCTTGTACAAAATTGAGTTCCTAACTCATCTTTTTCTTCTTGCTTGATCTTGTCACATCCATTCACATCCATTCTTGAACTCTTTGATGTCATAAGGCTTGGTCTTGATTATTTCTTTTTGGTCCATAATAATGATCATCTTAATACAAGGTTGATTTGTCATTATCAAAACCTGAATGAGATAAAGAGATGTTAGCAAAACATTATTTTCAACAATTTCGCCCTTTTTGATAATGACAAACAAGTTGAAGTATGTGCTTATTAGTTCCCCCTATGTTTTAGCCATGATACCATTTTAAGTTGAACTTTGTGAACTTGGTGTGCACATACATATTAAGTTGTTTTCCCCCTTTTGGCATTAGCAAAAAGAAATTGAAAAGACAAAAACAAGTTTTTATTCAAATGAAAGAACATGAAAGATAACACAAGAGAAAAAGAAACAGAAATTGGGGTGTTAGTTCCCATCATCATGATCATCATCTTCTTCATTGTCGGCAGCAACGTCTTCTTCTTCATTCGCCGCGTCCATGTCCATAGGATCACTGGCCACAGTAGGATCATATGGCTCATCATCATCTTCTCCCTCAGCGCCGAAATCATAGCCTTGAAAGGTTGTATGATAGGGTGGAGGTTGATAGTGGACTCGATCGAAGTAGGACCGAAGAGCGTGCCCTTGGCGTTGAACTTCAAAGTCAATGCGATCAATGGACCGTCCCATGCTATTAACACTCCTTTGAAGATGGGTAAGAGAAGCTGCAATCGATTCAAGAGTGACGATAGAAGCTTGAGGAGCTGGCTCGGGACGAGTTGGTGCTGCGGAACTCTCACCCGAGGGAATCCTGGGGGCTTGCTCGGGCCGACCAGTTCGGAAGGTGTCATCACTAATTGCCCACGTCTTGGTATGAGAGACTTGGGGACCTTCCCGAGCATCAATGCCGGCTTGTAGGAGAATGTCCAACACCAGGATGGGATAGGGCAGAGGATGATGGGTGGATTGAGACGGATAGTCGGTCATGTGCATAAGCACAAAACGTGCCCAATTAATTGGAGCATGATGGATAATGGCATGGAGTATCTTCACATCCTCAATAGATAGGACGGTATGATTTCCGGGGCGTGGCTTGATCACCCGGGTGATGAGATAAAACAGAACACGATTCTCCGGAGGAAGAGAGTGAATTGTTGGTCTTTTGGAATGGGCGGTACGGACAACCTCCGTGAAACCGAGCTCTTGCAAAAGAGGAGCTTCATGGGTCGTGATGAAATGAGGACCGCCATAAGAAGCAATATCCTCACCCTGAAATGGTAAGCCGGAAGCAGCCCCGAATTGCTCGAGAGTCAAAGAGATAGCAGTTCCATTCACTTGAGCTGTCAACACGTCACCATCGCGATTGAGGGTGGTGTAGAAGGCTTTGGTAAAATCGGCACTATATTGATTGCTTCGGTTGGTGACGAAATCCCACAATCCAGATGCTCGAAGGTGCTCTTCAAGCCTTGTGTAGTGCTTCTCCCTCGGATACGAGACCGGAAGATACCGGGGAGGAAAAATCTGACGAGTATGAAAGAGGGATTGATAGAGGGTGAGTTGTGCACGTGAGGTGAACCAAACAGCGGATTGGTCATCCAAAGGTATTTTAGAAGAAGAGGAAGAGGGACCTCCTCTTTTGGTTGGTTGTCTCACGGGTGTTTTGCCGTGTCGGCCCATGATTGGAGTGTGGAATTAAGGAGTATAGAGAGGTGAAGATAGGAAGGATATGGAGTAGAGAAGGCAAGAAGAAGACTTGGATATGTTGTGGAGAAGTATGGAAATGTAGAGCAATATATAAGAGGCAACAGAAAAAACTAGCTGTTGGAAGCTGTAACGGCTAGTAATAGCTATAAACGGCTAGAAAATTTAAGAGGGAACAACAGCCAAAGAGCCTTCAACGGCTATATTTTTTTGAATTCAATCAGCGGAACATCGATGTCTGATGGGAACATCGATGTTCTGTATGGTTGGGTTGATTCTTTATTGTGTAACGGCTCTATTTTTAAATTTCAGCAGTAGTGGAACATCGATGTTCCATCTCGTGACAACGATGTTGGGTGCTGGTGGATGTATTCTGGAATTGTCGAATGGCTCGTATTTTTGAAAAATGGTACCTGAACATCGATGTCCATTATTTGAACATCGATGTTATTTGCTCTCGGGTCCGAATTTTGAGATAGGGAATGTGGTTGAACATCAATGTCCATAACGGGAACATCGATGTTATATGCTCTCGGGTCCGTGTGATGAAATGGAGAAAGAAATCAAACATCGATGTTCATTATGAGAGCATCGATGTTGCATGCCCTCTGGTTGAAACTCGGAAGAACAAAAGAATGAACATCGATGTCGGGGATTTGAACATCGATGTTGGAAAATTATGGAGTAAAAAAAAAAAAACTTACTGAACATCGATGTTCCGATACATAACATCGATGTTGTATGAATGTGATATTGTTGGTCCAATTTTGTGGTTCTTCCAATTCCCCCTGTCATTCTGCCACTTGTGTGATGCATCCAACATCGATGTTGGTCAGCTGAACATCGATGTTTTCTCTATGTGCTTAGTAAGGTCCTTGCTTGTTCAACTGTGCTTGTCGTCCGAATCGAGCTGTCCCTACAAAACAGATTTAGTAGAGCCTCGGGTGCTCAAATTAGCAATGGATAATACACGAGTTATGGAGATGAAAGATGTTGTGACAATTTCAAGAGATGGTAAGTATCCCTCTGCCACTAAGAGACATTTTCTTCTTATCGTCAGTGCACCGGGCTCGAGAAATTGTCTTGTCAGTTGGACTTTGATAGCCTCCGATAGCTAGCTAAATAGACAGTAAGTCGCGTGACAATTCAATAATGCAATTTTAGGCTCGGATTTTCAACAAAGCAAATGCTTGATTAGTTGAGAAATTGGTGGTTAGTAATAATGAAATTGGCGTTTCTGTTTGTCGAAGTATTTCTTAATCTCAGGCAAATGTGGTAGGGGTCGCCCCTTGGAACATTTCAGCTTTGATTCTATAAGAAAGGCAGGGATTAAGCTCATTAGATAGAAAATTATAAGCCAACTTCAAAGAAAGAGAGATTAGTAAAAAAAAATCAAAAGTAAAGAGAAAATGCCTGCCCCTTCCTCCGTCTTTTTCGTTGAAGGTGCAAACATAGGAAGGAGAAATCGGTTGTCCTTTAGTATCATGAATGAGCCACAGGGGCCATTGCCAGAGGAGCTAGGAAGAATTCCTCGCCTTGTCTTTGTAGACGAAATCTATTCGTCCCGATTCTTTATTACCCCTATGGAGGAAGTCATATTCCTGGATCATCAACAAACTCTGCGAGCTTCCTACTATGGTACGGCTAACTCCACCATGTTTTTTATTTCTGAAAAATTTCAGGA
>JAKUCV010002972.1:0-32663 GCA_028386065.3 Turnera subulata
TTACATAATTAATATCTTCTGTTGCCTTTGTGTATGTTGTTTTGCTTCCGTTTATGCTGCGCTTGAGTTTTGGTTAGTAACCCGCTAGGCAAAGGCGACTAGCTTCGATGTGTTCGAGTATAGGCCTTGGGGTGCCTTGTGGCACGATGTGGGTGCACATGGTGCCTGGCCGGTCATGCTTAGGCGGGGGCGTGACACTTGCACTGTCTGAGCAGGTGCCGTATCTCTAGATCTTCCCAACTTGGGACAAAAATATCGGTAGTGCCCAACTTCGTTACACTCATAGCACCTCACCTGAGACAGAGGAAGTCTCGGGCGAGTATTCCCAGACGAGGTCCCTTTAGACTGAGTCCAAGAACTGCCTCCGTTGTTGTAGGTGTTGTTGTTCCATCCACGTCCTTGGCTTACTTGCATAGATCGGTTCTGCCCATATCCTGACCGGTTAGCTGGTGTCTGGAACCTCGTGTTCTGTCCCCTAGAACTCTGTGTAGCTTGCCTCTTACGAATCTCTTGTTGCTCTCTCTCATTGCCCAGCCAGATAATCTCGGCTCTCAAGGCATCTGATATCATGTCCTGGTAGGTCTCGTAAACCTTGCACCCCATGACTGTCTGGATGCCAGATCGTAGACCATCCAGAAACGTTTACATCTGGCCTCCGGAGTAGATACAAACTCACTAGCGTAGATGGATAGGTGATTGAACTTGATCTCATACTCATTGACCGTCTGCTCTGGCCCCTGTTGTAGCCCCAGAAACTCTCGTTTGAGCTGGTCCTGGTACGCCTCAGAAAAAAACTTCCTTCGGAACATCTCCATGAACTAATTCCACAACATAGTGATAGGTGTCGACAGATCTCTGGTTGTAGACTCCCACCAATCAACGGCAACCCCTCTGAACATAGCAACGGCATATCTAGCCCACTTGTCATTGTTGCACGTGAGTTTTAGCATCACCTGGTTCATCTATTTGAGCCACTGATCAACATCCTATGGTGTGGTAACACCGTTGAAGTTCTCTGCCCCAAGCTTTTCCAGCTTCGTATACACTGGATCCTCGACAGGTCCCTGGTTCTCCTGTTCCTGAGCTTCCCTGGCATTGATACGGACATCCCTGGCATCTTGCCTTTGCAAATTCTGAATTACCACGTCTAACATCTGTGTAGGGTCTCCAAAAGGAACCATCGAATGGTGTTCTAGACCTCCCACAACTTGCACCGGTTGGTCTACCGATACCTGATCATCATCTAGGTGATCTCCAGCATGCTGATTCCCTCCAACCGGATCCATTCGTCTTATTTATATGAGAATGTTATGCATGCATTTTATATCACATCATGACAGATTTTATGCACAAGCAAGCAATCATGCAATCACAGTTATGTCCCCAATGACCTACTGCCTGCTCTGCTACCAAAATGAAACGCCCTGGCCCGTATTTACCAGACATAGTAAACATGTGCCAAAACTATTCTTATTGATGGAACAGACAGTACATCTCACAAATACAATACATCATCATTCCAAATACTACAACTGTCACCCATACTCGGGGACCATTATTCAAGCATCACACTCTAGCTCAACAGCAGCAGCAGAAAGCATATGATATAGCAACGGGGGCAATATGGAAAAGCAACACCTCAACAACATATATAATACAACAGCGGAAGACTTATATGCACATGCGGTGGAGATATAGATCCGGAGTCAGGTGGAGAAGAATACAGCAGCCATCGAACATCGTACCTGTACTACGAACAAACTCCACCTACGTGATGAAACCATGCAGGCGAGGGGTGAGTCCGAAACGCTCACCGGTGCATTTAAGCACAATCATGGATAAACAATAATATGGAACAACCATAATATTTTCGAAGAAAATACCAGCAAAAGACAAATCAGAGATTCAACCAGATCATGAATGAGCCAGGGCTAAAAGAATATTTATTATTATTACCAATTTTATCTTTCGGGGCCCTGTCACTGGACAAGCTAGGGCCGTACCTTGTTATCAACTAATTCCGGTTGCCAGGCCAAAACTTAACCCGGGATCAACATCCCCAAACCAAGAAACCAACCATGGCCACCACAGAACTAGCCTCTAACCATCTAGTCGTACCACTACTTTCCACGTGACAATTAAATCATCACATTCAATCACTTTCTCAACTCAATTTCCATTTTCCAATATTCAATCCCCAATTACTCAATTTCCAATATCTCAAGATATTCAACAGACCAAACCATCAGTAATCCCATAACACCAATAAATCACAGGAAATATAATCAACAACATATCAGCACACAACAGTCCAATCGATCAACAAAAATACACAAGGTATTACAGGCAACATATCAAGGGTTATCCATCCTCACCTTAGCCGATTATCAGTTATGAAATTGCTTAACAGTTTCCAAGTCCGATTCCTCAGGAAACTGCTCCTTATCCACCCCTATATCAACAAATAATATGCACACATAAGATGATATGCAGATGCCAGACTAATACTGTATGCCGTAAAATAAATACTGATCCGACTCGGTACTGCCTCGGGTTATTTTTCTGTTATCATCATTATTCACCATTTATTTTCCAAGTGTCAAAAATATACTATACTTATACCCGGTTATTATTCCAGTATTTAATACTTTGTTAATACCCTTTCCAAAATTATTTCCTCAAAATAATTATTTTGTCACAATAATAAATCAAGGTAAATATAAATATTTTTAATTTCCATATTACTTTCAGAACTATAATACCCCCTGACTTTATTTCTGTTTCGTTCCCTCGAGGATAAACCTGATTTTTCTGGAGATTCCTGGACCCGAAAAATTCCAACTTTGGTCAATAAAATCCGCAAAAAAAATCCTGAACGTGGGACAAGGCTCGGTTTTGGAATCCGATGCCCGATTTACCTTGAATTAATTACGCAAGATTAAAATCAATGGTAAATCACTGTGTAAAAACTTTTGTGGTACTGGTAAAAACACAAAAATTACCTGGGCTATTACATATATAGTATATTGATTAGAAGAATACTTAGCTGACCATCAAACTAATCTCCCTTCGTAGCTAGTCGTGTCATTCTTGTAAGATAGACCAGAAAGATGCACATTTTTCGAATGTGGCCTATTAGATATGAAATAACCAAATTAGACGTAAACTATTTAAAAAATAATCCACACATAAAATGTATAATTGGATTAGATTTCGAGTCAAACAAGTTGAGTATTACTAGTCAAACAAGTTGAGTATTACTAAGTCTGAGTATTAAAGGTTGCATTCCATTCAAATTCAATAAAATTAAGTCTGAGTTTTTAATGTGTTCATTCCACATAACTCACAAACAACTCCACTCATTTACACCTTAACTGTGAGGATAAGTTTTTCCATAAAGAAGTGGATTTTTTTTTTTGGAAAAGAGGGAATGTTTTCCGATGATAGACATTTAATCCACCAGTTGTAATGCACCACGTGTTATGGAATGTCATCACCCCAAGGTTTTGGCATGTAGTGGAGTGCCGGGTTGAGGAAAAATATCATCCAAAATGGATAAGAAAGGCTTCTTTTGAAACAATATCAAACATATTTTTGTGTTACGAAAAAAAACTGTTAAATCCTTGCATTTTTTCATGGGCTTAATTATATGTTTTTTATTAGTCAAAATATTTTGGTCCTTGTTACTAAAACTCACCCTTTGGTCTTTTAACAAAAAAGAGAAGAGTTTGGCTTTAGTGGAATTATATGACCATTGCACATTGAGATAACACACAAGGAGTTTTCTTTTGTCACTATTCATCTTCTTCTTCAAAGTCTCATTGTCCTTTCCTTACACAAAGTCCAAACTAGAAATCAAGACAAAGAAGAAACCTCTACATAGCTGTCAATTATTTGCAAGATGGAGCACAACATGGACGGATTTGTGGCTAGATTCATCCACCAAGAAAAGCTAGAGGAGTTGTCCTTCAAGTTAGGGAGTTTCTACTCCACCAATCAAAGAGCTTCAAGAACCTACAAAGGAGGGTATTTATGGACGTTTTTCTGTCCTATTACAACAAGGAGACAAGTCAAGAAGTAGAATGGGTGCTGAAAATTCCAAGGGCTAGTTGTTTGGAGAAAGACCAAACCTTCTAGTACAAATTCGTATAGGAGTCTCCTACACAAATCTGAAAAAAGGTAAGTCTATCTTAAGGGTCTTTTGCTATTAAGTACTCATTTGCATTTGGGACTTATAAAGGCTTAATACCTCTTTTGGCCCCTTAGTTTGGCAACCATTTTGATTTTTAGCCACCTAGTTTTTAATTTTTTGATTTTGCACCTTAGTTTGGCAATGATTAGGTATTTTCATCCACCAGCCCATTCTAATAGGTAAAATTGATGACTTGTAGGTTGCCTAACACATGTAACTCCTCTTTTGATAATTTTTTTTCCTACAAAGTCACCCCAAACCGAATCACCAGAACAAAAACTGATTTATGACCCGATATAAAACGATTTTGTTTCCTTCTTGTATTTGTTTTCGGGTTTTATATCGGGTCATAAATCGTTTTTTTTTTGTTCGGGCAATTTGGCTTGGGATGATTTCATAGGAAAGAAAATTACTAAATGAGGAGTTAATATGTGTTATGCAACCTACATGTCAATAATTTTACCTATTGGAATGGGCTTGAGGGTGAAAATACCTAATTATTGACAAACTAAGGTGCAAAATCAAAAAATTAAAAGCTAGGTGGCTAAAATCAAAGTGGTTGCCAAACTAAAGGGCCAAAAAAAGTATTAAGCCAGTTATAAATAGACTTCTTACCTTCATTTAGAATGCAGAGCAAGAGATTACAAGTGTGAGAAACCTTCTTGTCGAGCTTGCTTTGTGCATAAAACCTTTGAGAGATCATTGAGCCTAGATTATTGAATACTTATCTTTTGAGGGGATTTAGTTCTTACTTTCTTCATTGGGCTTAACACCTTTGTGATATCTTTGAGCTTATCTTGTAAACAAAAAGTGAGTCACTCTTTGTGTGATTGGAAAATCCTTACTTAAGTGAGTTTGGGTAGAATTTTACTTAAGGGATTGTATAGGTTTGAAGCTTGAGCCTTGGAAAAAGCTTTGGGTATAGGTTGGAGAGTTGAGCCTTTAGAAAAAATCTTGTATAGGTTTGGATTTAGCCTTTGTAAAAGCCTAGGTTAGAGAGTGGGCCTTGGAAAAACTCTTGTAAAAGTTTGAGCTTGATCCTTTAAAAAACCTTAGTTGTAAGAGGTTGGACTTCACCTTGGAAGAAGTCCAATGGTGGATTTGGAAAATCTCAAGGGGGAGCCTTGAATAGTAGATGTATACATGGGATTTAGGGAAACTACTTTAAATTGGTGTATTTGTGTTGTGTGTGTTTTCTCTCATCTCTTTCTTTCAACCTCTCCTTTATTCTTAGAAAATCCAAAATTTGTGTAACAGTCTGCTACACGAATTTTCTTGAAAGTGATTTTAGAGGCTAATCCCCCACCCCAACCTCCCCCCCCCTCCTCCTCCTCTCTTTTCTTTTCTTAGCCTTTTGTGCCTACAATTGGTAGCAGAGCAAGGTCTCTTTGTTTTAGGATTAATCTCCTAGAGTAAAGATCATGACTTTTGAAGGTTACAACATCCACAAAGCTCCATACTTTGATGGAGTCAATTTTGACTATTGGAAGATTAGAATGCAAATATTTCTAGAAGGCCAAGGTTTTGGAAACTTAGGAGATAGTTGAGAGTGGTTGGAATAGGCCACCTAAACCTTTAAGTAATTGGAGTGAAAATGAGAAGAAGAAAGATGCTCTAGATGCTATGGATAGAAATTCCTTATTGTGTGGCTTGAGTAAAGAAGAGTTTGAGAGAATTAGAACTTGTAAGAGTGCACATGAGATTTGAAAACTCTTATGCACTACTCATAAGGGAACTAATCAAGTCAAGGAGTCTAAGACTAATAGGCTAATGAGGGATTATGAGCTCTTTGCAATGATGCCTAATGAGTCAATTAGTGACATGAGCACTAGGTTTTCTACTCTATGCAATAACCTTGTGAGCCTTGGTAAGGTCATTACTGATAAGGAGAAGGTTACCAAAGTATTCAGGTCTTTGAGTAAGGAGTGGGAAGCTAAAGTAACGGCAATAGAAGAGGCAAAAGATCTCAATGTCCTATCCTACAATGAGCTAATTGGCTCTTTGAATGCCTATGGAATGAAATTTGAAGGCAAAGAAGAAAAGAAGAAGCAAGATCTTGCCTTGAAGATGCAAGGGCCAAGTGAAGATGCAAACGACAAAGATGAAGATATGGCTCTTATCACAAGAAAGTTTATGAAGTTTCTCAAGATGAAAAAGCTACAAAAGGAGATGAAGAACTTCAACAATTCCAAGGATGGTGAGACAAGAGGAGAGTCAATTGTTTGCTTTAAGTGCAACAAGCCGAGACACATCAAATCAGAGTGTCTATACAAGAAGAAAGCAAGACATGATTCTCTCAAGAGAAAAGGAAAAAAAATCTTGGCAACATGGAATGATGATGATGCTTCTTCAAGTGATTCGGATGATGATGAGGTTGCAACCTTTTGCTTCATGGCTCTGTAAAATGATGAGGTAATGGATTCTTCCGATGACTTTACATCTAAAGAATTACATGAAGCTTTCCTTAAGTTGCATGATGAACTTGAGAAGTCTTTGAAAAAGGATCAAGCTTATAAAAAGCAACTTATGACTCTTGAAGAAGAAAAGCATGCTCTTAATATGTCTTACAATGAATTTAATGAGAAAATATCTTCTAATATATGTGCTTGTGATGTGTTGGGAAAAGAGAATGATTCTCTTAAATCTCAAATTGTTGATTTGAAGAGTGCTATAGAGAAGTTCACTAATAGCACAAATGGTCTTAACCTTCTTCTAGGACAACAAAGAAGCCCAATGCAAAAAGAGGGATTAGGTGCATCTAATGTGTCATTTGATGCTAAACCTTTTGTGCTTAATACTAAGACATATGAATATGGTGCTACATCTTCTCATCATACTACATCATATGAACATGCTAAACCATATGCTCACAATGCTAGATCACATGTTCATAACACAAGATCACATGCTCATTATGGTAGATCATATACTCAAAATGCAAGATCATATTGAATTGGAAGCTCTTTTTATGCTAAAACATATGCTCATGGTTGAAGATCATATGCCTATAATACTAGAACATATGCTAATGGTGGTAGACCACATGCTCACTATGCTAGACCATTTACACACAATGCAAGGCCCTATGGTTACAATGCTAAAACACTAGCACATAGAGTTAGACCATCTTTTTACAATTCTAAGGCATATGCTCATGATGAAAGGCAACATTCTTACTGTGCGAGAGCATTTCTTTATGACAACTTTGCTAGATGTGAACAATCTTATACTCTTTCTATCACATGCCATTTTTGTGAAAAATATGGGCATGGCACTCGTACTTGCATGTTTAAACAAAAGAATTGTTATATCAAGTATCTTTGGGTACCAAAAGGTACCACGACTAACCCCAATGGACTCAAGATAAATTGGTTACCAAAAGCTTGATTTCTCTTTGTAGGAAAGCAAGGATGAGTGGTGATTGAAGATTAAGAATACTCATCCTTTGATTTGAACCATTTTGTATCCTTTTTTGTATCCTTTTAATGGTGCTTTTGATGTTTATTTAATTGATTAATGCACATTGCATTTATGCATATCATTCATGGGCAATGATGAAGAACATCTTTGGGAAGAGTTTTTGAGCATTCAATTTCAAATTGATTGTGAAAAGATTTGGAACCAAATGGATCATGTATAAAGTTTGACGATTTGTGTAGCAGGCACCTATACAAATGGTGTAACCTGAGAGGAACCAAAACTGTCAATTCTGGATTTGTGTAGGAGGCACCTATACAAATGTTGCAACCCGAGAGCACCCAAAACAGTCAACTCAGGATTTGTGTAGAAGGTATTTATACAAATGTTGCAACCCGAGAACACCAAGTGAAATTTGTGCAAATTTGGATAGAAGGCGTCTACACAAATTTTTAAACCCGAGAAGAGTCAATTGTTTTGGTGATTAACCTATATACAAACTTTACCGAAGTTTACCAAAAACTTCAAATTTGTGAGAAAAAATTACAAGAGTACATTTTCATCTATATATGGTGGCTTCTTTTGAAATGCATCGAGCATAGCATGTAGTTGGTAATTTGGGTACTTATGTGACATATCATTATTACCATGTACTTATATTGCAAAACATTATCTTAAATAAGGGCAGCTTATTATGTTTGGTTTAACTCATTTTGCTTGCATTTTTTTTTTGGTGATATGATTCTAAATTTGTTTTAGTAAGGGGAAGATTCTATTTTATCCTTTGTTGATTGATGTCAAAAAGGGGGAGAGTATAGTACCTATAACAATCTTTTGCAAGATTCTATTTAATGCATTATATAAAGCATTCTATGAGGTTTTGACATAATCACAAAAGGGAGAGGATGTTAAATCCTTGTATTTTTCCATGGGCTTAATTATATGTTTTTGATTAGTCAAAATATTTTGGTCCTTGTTATTTTTGTTTGGGCTTTCATTTACTTAGGCTTCCCCTTTAAAATAAACCTTAAGCCCTTTTTGCATTTTTGAAACCAAAAGCCTAAATATCTTGAAGGAATGAAAACAAGATTTTTTTACCTCACTACTAAAACTCACCCTTTGGTCTTTTAACAAAAAAGAGAAGAGTTTGGCTTTAGTGGAATTATATGACCATTGCACATTGAGATAACACACAAGGTGTTTTCTTTTGTCACTATTCATCTTCGTCTCCAAAGTCTCATTGTCCTTTCCTTGCACAAAGTTCAAACTAGTAATCAAGACAAAGAAGGAACCTCTACATAGCTATCAATTATTTGCTAGATGGAGCACAACATGGATGGATTTGTGGTTAGATTTATCCATCAAGAAAAGCTAAAGGAGTTTTCCTTCAAGTTAGGGATTTTCTACTCCACCACAAAGAGCTTCAAGAACCTACAAAGGAAGGATTTATGGACATTTTTTGTCCTATTATAACAAGGAGACAAGTCAAGAAGTAGATTGGGTGCTGAAAATTCCAAGGGCTAGTTGTTTGGAGAAAGACCAAACCTTCCAGTGCGAATTCGTATAGGAGTCTCCTACACAAATCTGAAAAAGGCAAGTCTATCTTAAGGGTCTTCTGCTATTAAGTACCCACTTGGATTTGGGACTTATAAATAAACTTCTTACCTTCATTTAGAATGCAGAGCAAGAGATTACAAGTGTGAGAAACCTTCTTATCGAGCTTGCTTTGTGCATAAAACCTTTGAGAGATTATTGAGTCTAGATTATTGAATACCTATCTTTTGTGGGGAATTAGTTCTTGCTTTCTTCATTGGGCTTAACACCTTTGTGATATCTTTGAACTTATCTTGTAAACAAAGAGTGAGTCACTCTTTGTGTGATTGGAAAATCCTTCCTTAAGTAAGATTGGGTAGTATTTTATTTAAGGGATTATACAGGTTTGAAGTTTGAGCCTTGGAAAAAGCTTTGGGTATAGGTTGGAGAGTTGAGCCTTAGAAAAACTCTTGTATAGGTTTGGGTTTAGCCTTTGTAAAAGCCTAGGTTAGAGAGTGAGCCTTGGGAAAACTCTAGTAAAGGTTTGAGTTTGATCCTTTGAAAAACCTTGGTTATAAGAGGTTGAACTTCACCTTGGAAGAAGTCAAATAGTGGATTTGAAAAATCTCAAGGGGGGAAGCCTTGAGTAGTAGATGTACCCATAAGATTTAGGGGAACCACTCTAAATTGGCGTGTTTGTGGTTGTGTGTGCTTGCTCTCATCTCTTTTTTTCAACCTCTCTTTTGTTCTTAGAAAATCTAAAATTTATATAAAGGACCTACAAAAACAAAATTTATATAAAGGGCCTACAAAAACAACTTATATAAAGGGCCTACAAAAACAACTATGTCAACTGCATTGGTCGATATGACTAACATGATGGACATGTTAAAAGAGAGAGCAGAGTATTATGATGTCATTGTTGGTTCAATTAGTAATGGAAATGTTTAATCAGTTTGTCCAAAAGGAAAAACGTTTAATCAGCAGTCAACTGAAGCAGAAGCACTGCCGCTACGAGAGGTACTACGGCCGTTCATGGGCAGAGAGACTACACTGCTACCAGATCGTAACTGATACAATTTAATGGTACTTCAGGTTGTACCTACTAATACTAAAAATAGAATTAATAACCATTATGGTTAAAATAAGTAATAACCATTTACTGCTAGGTAACATGCGTAATAAACACATAAAATAGGAAAAGAAACCAAGGCATACGATGAAAACTGGATTCATAGCAAAAACACAACATAGTTGGACACATTCTAGGTGAATTTTGAATTAGGAACGACACCTGGAGACTCCAACTTATAAGATTCAACTATGGAGCAGGGCGAATTGTTGATGAAAAAAAAAAAAAAAACAGCAAAACACACACATCTAAACGAATTGAAATGACTTTTATTAGCATAAAAAAGATGACTTTTCTTTGAATAAGTTAAACGTTGATGCATAGCTGCATACAAAATGATGCGATTTTGGTAATATAATATTGGGATTATGTTGATGTGATTAATATTATCACATATTTGATTTACTGGTGTGGTATCCCTTGCCTATTTGACAGGACAAGGTCAATAGTGGCAGAAAAAGGTCGACCATCCTAGGAATGATATAAAATAATTTAGAGAAAAGAACAATTCAAGGCTTCGTAAAGGAGCCTCCAAATATTCTTTATTGTTTGAATAGTTTATGTTTAAGGTCATGGTGGCGAAACGGGACATTGGTCAAACTGCTGAAACATTCAAAAGAGCCAGCAGTCAGCTCAACTTAATAGCAGCCGGGAAGCAGATGGTGGGTAGTACAGGTTGGTGCATTGTAAGTTGTAACCATGACCGGTTTACTAAATCCCCACCATATTTGGAAAACGAATAATTTCTTATGTTGGCATATGGTTTATAAGTTTCAGATCAGAACCATAAGTTATGGTTAGAAAAAAAATCAAAAATGCAGGAAAACCTTGCCGCTATAATCAAAGCAAAACCGAAAGAAGTGAAATTCCACCTCCAGATGAGGTGAAACGCCATTTGCAGCCTCTATTCAACTCTTCTTGACTTTGGTCCTCAAGCCACCCTCTTCAACAGAATCCTAGTTCTACCATGTAGTCAGCCTTTGAAATCTCTATCTACTGAGAATTAAAACGTTTAACGTTTTGGGAGAAAATCGTTAGCAATCTCAGAGTACTTGTCTAATATTGATGTTGATTCTGGAAGTTCTGATATACTCCAAGAAATCATCTTCGTCCACGAAATGTGATTCAAGATGTGCAATTTCAGCATTCCCTTTGTCTGTGAAGATCCGCGGCACACCTACAATAAGTTATCTGCAACGGATTAGCCATCAACTGAAGCTAATGATTACTCCAGAGTGGAGTTACATGAACAGGTTGCAGAAAGCACTGGAGGGAAAATATAGCTAGCCAAATATTAAAAACAATCGTTTTATTGCGGAACGACTCCTTAGATAAGTGTTTTTTGTTTTTGGATTTTTGTTACTACAAACTTGATGCCACTGTAATCGCTAACAAATCCATCTCCTATGACCATCTTCAAGAAAAACTTATGCCTTTTGGGTATAGAAAATGTCCTGAACTGAGAGCGAACCAAGAAAAAGAATGAACACCACTGACCTAGTGAAGAAGAGCCTTCTAATGTAGCATTCAGTTTTCTTAGGCAACAAAACATAACTTCTATTTCCTTACACAAAAGATCTATGATTCTCAAATAGCTTATAATTTTCAGAACGACAGATCTCATATTTACCAAAAGTGTATGATCTAGATCTTCATTAAATGATTAACCAAAGCCTGTGAGCAACTTACCATGAAAGCATTCCCTCGCTTCTCCGGCCATGAGCACAGCATCCCCACTTCGGAGAAACATTGCTAATGGTGGATCCTCTCTGGACTTTCCTCCCAGGAGGAAAATAGCTTTGCATCCCAAGCTGAGAGGACAGAAAGATATATTCAGCAAGCAACATTCTTTCTTCTTATAGAGTTGTGCAGAAACAGCATAAAGAGCAAAGGAGATCTGCAACATACCTCAGGCTTACAATAGGTTTACTCCAATCAACTTCCATGTCATCCAGGTGACCCCCAAGTGTATCAGCTGAGAAACGAAACAATATGTAAGCAAGTAAGAAGTGCAAAGGTGTAAATCTCACTTCAACATTTAAAAGTTCACTCAAACCAAACCAGAATTCACGAGACTAAATGAAATGTCGTGGATGTGTAAATTTTTTCTATTCATGACTCTTGATATATTACTTATTTGATTCTACAGCACTTTCAACCAATATGACTGGTTAATTATGTCCAATTCTTAAGCCCAAGCACACTAAATAATAAAAAAATTCAGTTTAAATTACCTGGTCCAAAATAATTAACTATTGCACCTTCCGGCCAGAACTCCTCTCCTACTGGCATTGCAGGAGACGCCAACTTTTTAGCCAGGTCACAGAGTGCATCAGGGATCTTGTTATGTGGGAGAGACACATTATAGTTCCGCTGCAGCATGAACAAATACAAAATAAGAAATTCATCCGAGTCGAAAAGTTCTTCATTTTGTAAGAGCATGACTAGATTCATGTGCATGGAATCAAGAGGAGAGGGGGAGGGGGTGGGGGTGGAGGGAGCAGGTGCAGGGTGTTTCTTTTCCTTTTTCCTTCTTTTTTTAGGAAGGGGGAGGACTAGCAACTAAGAAGAAAATAGAGCAATATATAGGCAGTTAGTAAAAGCATTTTCTACTAGGGGTCTAGCTGGCATCTTCAAGTTGAAATCAAAGGCAATCATATGGAGCGAAGCAGTAATATATGTTGTGCTTAGAGCTCAAAATGCCACAAACCAATTATACTCCATAGAGCCCAAATGAGAATATTTGTTTCCCATGAAATAACTAAACTGAGACACTGACTGCAGGTATAACCTATACCAAAATTTTGTAAAGCATGTTCAACAACAGATGTGATGCTGGAAATTTGTGCCTTTCATTAGAAACGATTAGGTAACAGGTATTTATGATATTCTCATGTAAACCATGAAAGAGCACTTATGTGTTAACATATGACAAAATCCTTTCCATCGAACAAAAATAATGGATCAGATTCAAGAATATTATGAGACAGGTTCCAAACTTGGAGCACATAGAGAACAGACATGCCAATCCAAGAATAATAAGACTGCAAAAACAGCTAATCAATAAGGAAATCACATTCCATGGAAACAAACCAAAAGGAGAGAAGGAACAACGAATTTCTCCTATGAATCAACAATAAACCATTAGCACTCTGAAACTGAAACTGTACCTACAAGCTGATCAACCTAACCAGAAGAAAGCCAAAAAAGAGGAACAAGAGGTAAATATAAGAGCTATATGATTTCATAAACCATCTGGCATCAGAAAGATGTAATAGCTCACTGGATCAAATTATAAGGCATTCTAGCATCGGAATAAATTGGATTTATGTCCAGAGGTGAAATAAAAACCAAACAGGCAATTACGCTGTCAATAAGGCTATAGGAAGAAAGGGTCTTACAGTATAAAGCCAATGTATTGACAAGTACTTAAACGACTAAAGAATATATTTAATTGGTCTTCCCTGAGAAGATGATCAACATATTATCAAGAAGCATAAACCTAAACTTATAATCATCATCATATGAGCATGCCAATTTAGTGTTCACATATCCCTGACAGACACCACAACATATAGGAAGAGGTGCTATTTGAAAATGTTTTTCAAACAAAAGTTGCTAACCAGAATATGATGGATCAAAAGAACAAAATACCAAAGACAACCGCAATTCTGAAAATTATTGATCTACATCCACCTTGGACCAATCAAATTGAAGACCAAGGGTACTCCATCGCAGCTTCCGAAGTAAAATTGTGGCCGGAATAGATTTGGAAGTCTTGGCTTTCGACCGAGCAATATCCTCGTTGTAAAATCTCCATCTACGACCATCCCCATGGCCAATGCAGGCATTAGAGCCACCACAATCATCCAAACCAGTAGGCGCATCTTCATCCTCTACCAACATTCTCCCCTCCTTCGCCGCCACAAACAAGTCCTCTATCGGCCCATAAATCGCATTGTGATTAGTTCTGTTTGGAGGCTGAGGAAAACTTGTTAAGCTCTCCCTTACCCACTGGCATTGCTCCTCAACACTCAATGCACCGGGAATGAAATAAAAACCTACAATATAAGCATATCACGCTAATCTTCCCCTTTCCAGATAAATGAAACACAATATCCAAAGCAAAAATAGCCCAAAATGTTAAAACATCAAATAACAGAAAATGGCATGAGGATTCATGAGTACCAGGTTGTTTTTCAAGGCCGAAGACGGGACGGTCAAAATCGCAGGAGACGGGGACGATTCCGGGCGGAAGTTGTGCGTTTTGATTGTAAGAATCGATAATTGACTTGAAATCTAACACTTCCGATAAATCCACTTGTTTTGGTTGCTTTTTCCTGTTCAAATTTCAGTTGAATCCTCAAACTGTAAACTTAAAACAAACAACAAAAAATATCTGATTATGGAATCTTAAAGAACAACTCGACAGTAAAATACTTTTTGGAGGACTTAGAATCTTGGTCGTAGTACAGTTTGTACTTCTTCTCCGCTTTACGAAACGCCGTTGGCTCGGCGTCGTCCGCGACGGCGTTGTTGTTGGTTGCGTACATTTTGGCCAAACGCCGGCAAAATTACTTGGATCGATTATTTTATGGATTTTAGGGTTTTTACATGGGTTTAGGTTTTTCTTTCTTTTTTTTTTTCGAACGATTTCTTCCCAAGAAAGAATTTCCATTTCGAAACCGATTGAACGTGTGATCAGGTGCGGTCAGAAATATTGAAGAAGGATGCAGCTGTGCAATAAACAAGCTGGGCAGGGTTAAGCTAAGTTTCGGGTGGTGTATGCAGAAAATCTTTATTGGAAGACTCACCTACCATAATAAGTGCGCGATTTGGGTCAAAGCCGATTAGTCGAAGTAAAACTCCGGATACCGGATGAGAAACAAAAAAACACCGCAGATTTTGCCATTTTGATCAAGAATAAAAAAAGCTCAAAATGGTTGGAATTACATAGACATGTGGTTTGTAAGATTTATTTTTCTTTGACCCAACATGTGGTTTTTTCTTAATCTAAAATAACTTTCCTTAAAATATAGGATAATAGAGTTGGATAGCCCACAACCGAGGCTTCCAAAGCCCTATGTCTACACAGAGATGATCAACCAAATACATAAAATAGTATTGGAAAATGAAATAGCATTAACGCCCTTAACAAAAAGGACATTACAGACTAAATATAGAACTGATGCGTTTTATTTACGCGTGACTTTTTCAAATTTATAATTCTTGATCAATTCACAACACGACACACAAATAACTCACGAGTAAACGCAACGATTGTTAACTGCAAGCGCACAGTGTACTATGTAGTGTAGTAGTCTAATCAAGGTTGATCCACGGAACAAGGGAAATAAGTACTACCTAATGTCACAACTTACGATTATCTAGGCAAATCAATTAAAAGATGATGTAGAGTGATGTCGAAACTAACAAATAAAAAGAAACAAAATCGTAGACTTAATCTAAAGTGTGGTTCTATCAATATCTAAAGCAATCTAGAAAATCGGGATTCACACAATTACTATCTAGGTTTATTATGCATGGATGTCGATTTCTCCTATTGATGTGTGATTGTGGGCAATTGTTTATAATGTCTTAATCCTCAGCTCTCGCATGTTGAATCAAATATTCAGCAAAGATTACTACCTAGCTCTCGCATAGCGTAGCATCAATACTAAACTCATTAAGCACAAAACAATCAATCAAGCCCTAAGAAACTATCAGCTCTCGCATATTTTAGCATCAATCAATCTATGTTCTTCTAGGTATCATCATACAAATCACGCAGCTCTAGCATGTTGCAATCAATAAGAATCAATCCAAAGTAGATAATAAATTCGGCACACATAGATTGAACAATCAACACAATCAATTGAATAAACATCAAACCATAAAGTAATTGGCTACATCCCTAATCCTAGATTAGAGAATTAGTTTATCATAATAAAATAGTAAATCACCAATATTTCACAAGAATTCATCAAGTAAACAATTAAACAGAAAGAAAATCGAATAAAAGAGAGAGTAGTGAAGTCGGGTAGCCGATTTGTGTAGGTGATGATGGCGTCGACTTGTGCTCCTCTGGTGACGATTTCTGCTGCAATTGGACTGGTGATTCTGTGACTCTAAACCTTCAAATCTTGCTGGAAAAACGTTGAATTGTTGTGGGGAATAACCTTTGAAATTGGATAAGGAATTCGGCACCACCTAGAGGATCCGAAAGAGAGAAAACCGTAACCCTACTAGTGTGTGTGACCTAATAACTAACCAATTCGGCAGAGCTTCACCCTCTGACTTCTGCCTCCTGAATATGTCAACCTAGGGGGTCCTTTTATACTTTCTTTAGCTGCTGGAAGTCGGTGGGGCTCTCCTTCTTTGAATGGAAATTGAATTCTTGACTTGCACTCCAAGTTGGACTTTTGCCTATTTTCTGACTCGAAAATTGCACGCCACTTAACTCCTAGAAGACATCCGAACTGGGCATTGGTCTCTTCTACAAAGTTCTAGATAATTCTCTCAGCTTTCTTTCCATAAAAAAGAACTCTTCAATTGGACTTCTTTAGCTCAAGATATCGCCGAAACACTGGGCCTGGGTCGGCATAGAAAAATCTGCATCCTAGGCTGGATTAAAATAATTATTGCTCCTTGTAGACACGTCAAAAAATTATGAAATTTAATCCATAGAAAGCTCTGGAAGTTTAGTTTCGTCTCCAATTGGTTTCACTTAATTTTTATGCCTAGAACTCCCGAAATCTTCAAAATAGTCGGCTGTGCTCACTGCAGAAAGTTTCCTAAATTGGGTCTGGTTTCCAAACTTGGCTAAAAAGCTTCCATTCTTCAATAAAAACGATAAATTCCTGATAAAAATACTTAATCAGCAAAATTGAAGTACTAATTGACACAATTCATGAAAACACACAATAATATAAAGATTATACACATAATCGACCAAGAATACATAGTAAAAGCCATTCAAAACCATCATAAAAACACTAACATTTAGATGTTATCAAGAACATAGCATGAACCCAAGTTGATGTTTTTGGAAAGACATGTCTCCTGTATAGAGTAGGAGGTCCTTCGTTTCATGCCAACATTTGGGAGGCATTGTCTCCATCCATCCAAACATGGAGATGAATGAAAGCAATCGAGCAGAAGGCAACAGCAACATCACGGCCCTGCATCCAACAAAACATGATAGAAAATAACAAGCCTGCTACCCTTTAGGACATAGGAGGCAAATGGAGCCACCTAAGGCTTACGCACATACACCAAACACGAGGTGTTCATACTTTTAGTAGGCAACCAGCCCCAAAAAGAAAAGATAAGTGAGGCCACAACCATCCAAACCTCACTCAATCAACAAGAGAGATTACTTTTCTGAAGCGGAACTCGATCCGTCATGTTTTTGTTTTTCTTTCCAGAGAGCTCCTCTTGCAAGGCCACAAGAAATGGGTCTCCATGTTCATCATGTTGTCAATTTTCTTTTCTTTTTTTCTTTTTTTTTCTTTTTTCTGCGCTTGACATTCCATAACATACTTGAAATAATTGAAAGTGCAAACATCTTCAATGTGTAGATCTTCTTGGATGTGAAAAGATACGGTACAATTGCACTTATCATAGAAAGAATCTTGATAGAAACATAGAACAAAAATCTCTTAAGGAACTTTGAAAAAAAATAGGGTATGTATAATGAAAGAAAAGACTGGTAGCTATAAGGCTTCAAAGGGTTAAAGGTGGGTAAATATGGGTAAAGAAAGAAAAATTAGCTACCATGATTTAGGCTCAAAGGGGTTAAACAAGGGATAATGATAAAAGGTAGGCTTTTTATTAGCTTGTTGGTTTAAACAAAGAATGCCTAAATCATCTCTTTCATTGAGCATTTATGAGAAAAAATCGCTTTGAAAAGTTCTGAAAACTTGTTCTTGGACATATATGTTGACGTCAAAAGTTTGAAAAATAATGCATAGGGTGTCGAAAAATGCTAGAACTTGCATGAATTCATCATAACTAAGCATGAACACAAGATCAATCAAAAATCAAACTTCTTGCATCTAAAAGAAAAAGATTTCAAAAACTCAAAGTAACTCTCTTGGTTATCCATCAACAAAAACATCTTGATTATAGAATGGTGGGTTTGAAAAAAATTTGAAAAACAAAGAAAAATCTTTTTGTTTTTTTTTTCGAAATTTTTTGGAAAATTTTTTAATTGAAAAACAAAATTGAAAAATAATTTGAAAACAAAAGTTGAAAACAATTTTTGAAAAAGGTAATGGCTTTTTACTAAGTAATCTAGAATAAAAAAATATGCATACTCAATATATTAAAGTCAAAACATGCTCTTTATTGACACAAAAACAAACAAAAACAAACAAATTGCAAAGAAATTTGTTCCCCCTCCTCAAACTTAAATCGGATAATGTTCTCATTGTCAAAGAAAGAAAAGAAACAAAGGGTAAAAAGATAGGCACATAGGAGAGGCACTCTCCTCAAACTTAGATCGAAACATGTATAGCACATAACAAAAGATAATCCAAGTAAGAGAGAAAGTAAGAATCAACCATAAGAAAGATAGAGAAATCGAAATTGCATTGCCACTAGGTGTTCATGACACCAAAATTAAACACATTAGACATGAAATTTAAATTGCCACGAGGATGACTAGCATTGACTGCATCCTATAAAAGTAAAGACATAAAGCGATAAAAACACAACACATAGAATGATGATGCATGAAACTACTCGTCAAGTTTGTTCTCTATGTTCTCTAGCTTCTTCCTAAGTTGCACGATGGTCTTCTCTGTTCATCCAATTTACTGCACATGACTCTCCCTAACTTATCAACAATGTCAACCAACTTATCCATTTGAGAGAGTAATTCGCCGGTGGTTTTGTTGAGATTGGCGATGCCATCGACTTGAGCTTCCCATCCCATGAGAAAGTCGAAGATGTTGGAGGAATCGGACTCCACGGATGAAGTAGACGATGGTCGCTTACGGTGGATCGGTTGTGTGCTAACACAAGAGCATTCCTCATCAACCTCTTCTTCATCACTAAAAGGATATGGATCAATGGGTTCATAGAGTTCTAAGGCCATTGCTGCGGCAACATGCTTATGCACAGTCTCAAGTGCGGGGTTAGAAGGGGTTAAAGTGTAGGGATCTAGGTTAATTCCTAAGAATTTTGTGATATGAGTGATCAGCCCTCCACATGCTATCTCGCCTTCTCCTTTGCAAATATGAGCAAAATTCTGCAGCAACCAAAGTCCTCCACTGAGTTTTTACCCGTGTACCATGAAAAAGAGTACAAAAAGCTTATCACATTGCACCTTGTGTGCATCATTGGTTCTTCCAAAGAAAGAGTGTGCCAAAACTCTGTGTAAATACCTTAGTGCATTGTCCTTAATGCACAAGTCATTAGCCAAGCCTTTGAAGCGCGCATATGAAGTACTACAAAGTGTAATCCACATGACACTTGCGTTAAAGCCACAGCTAGGAACTCGCCATCCTTCGGCATCAAAACCAAAAATTTTGTTGAAATCAATTAAGTTCATCTCATAATCTTTCCTTGCAAGCCGAAAATTGACATAGCCGGGGATCATGAATGTCCATGAGATCCACGCATACCCAAAAGTAGCGAGAAACTCATAAGTAAGCTCCTCGTATGACGGCTCCTTAATCTTGCAAAAATCGACTAGTCCTATGTTGGCAAGGTACTTGCCAATCGGCTCCTCAAGATTGTAAGATTCAACCACCTCAAAATCAATGTACCTCATAGGAATTAGAGGTCTCCTAATCAGCTTGTCAAACCTAGCGCGATTCTCTTCAGAAATCCATCCCGGATTGTACTCGGTAAACTTAGGCATAGGCATAAAGCGCGGAGTATGGTCGGTGATGGTGAAGTTGGATCGGCAAGGGTTGTTTATGGGAAAAGTCATCTTGGACAAGGGCTAAAGAGGGTAGGAGACGAAAAGAATAACCTAAAGGGTGCTAGGGAAGTGAAATCGGCACTAGGTTGTATGGATGTCTAGAGCTTGAATGTTTTGGTGTGGAAAAATATGGGGGGTATGGGTGTGTATTTATAGGCTCTAGAGGAAGTGGAATTGGGTTGGTGTCGACTTCTAGTCCTATAGGTACTAGGAATCCTCCTCAAACTAGTATTCAAAGTGGGTGTGTTCTAGGAATCCTATTTCTCCAAAGATTAGAAAATCCCTAAAAATAAAATAAAAACTAAATCCTAGTCCTAAAAACTAAAGGAATACTAACCTATATATTTTTTGGTGGGCGTAGGACTAACTAAAAAAAACGCAAAGGGGTGCTGGTCCAAAAATCAAAGTCGGTTGCGTGGCCTCCTTGCTCTCGGGTCAGTGCGCAATTGGTGCTGCTGGGCGCGCTTTGGCGTGCTGTTGGCATGCCTGACGTGCCAATTGGCGTGCCAATTGGTGCGCCTGGGCCTCCTCAAGTGCGCTGGTTGCGCGCGCTAGCTGGTGCGCCAGCTGCTGTGCCGATTGGTGCGCCTGTGGGCTGTCTCGGGTGCACCTTGGTGCGTTGCGCTGGTGCGCGGGTTGGTGCGTGTTGGCTAGCCCGTGGGTGCGCTAATTGTGCTCCTTTTGCGCCACGGTGCACTAATCGGTATGTCCTATCCCAAATTTTTTTGTTTTTCGATTTCTTTTTTGTGTTTTTATTTTTATTTTTATCTTTTTAATAAATTATGAAAAACTAAAAAATCCTAGGGTGCTAGAAAAATAAAGAAAATCCTAAAAACTAATCCTAAAAATTGTCTCCTCTAATTTAGCCTAGTTTGTTATGAGCTTGCCATCGGAACCTAAGGGTAAGTGCTAAATGTATATGAATGGATCGAAAACAAATAAAATTCAACAAAGCACTCAAGCAAATCATCACACAAATTACGCAGAAAAGTAAAAGTTTGAGTTTAAGAAAAGCTTCTCTGTTTAATTTGATGAAGAATTCGTCTTGACCCTTCCAATGTGGTTGATCTCTCCTCGAAAAATTCCTTCTTCTTGCAATCTGCATAGACTCAAAAACAAAAACAAAAATTAATAAAAATAAAAGATTCAAAACACTCAACTATCTTAAATTGTGGGTTGCCTCCCACACAGCGCTTCTTTACTATCGTCTTAGCTGGACTGGATGGATGGGCGGTTATGGTGGATCATGAAGCTTTTCGGTGAATCGCCTCCCATGAAAATCGCCTTGATTGTAGACTTGATCATAATTGCTCTCATCTTTCGGAATGTATCCAATGCGATATAGATAATCAACAAACTCGGCAAACCAAGGAGGTTTCTTCGTAGAAATCGCATTGACCATGGCGAGGTAATCGTCCGGCAGTGCGTCATTGATGGGCTTCTCCTTTTCTTGCTTCTCGTCTTTCTCCAACTGCAATCTTGATAAATGATCAGCAACTAAATTCTTCGTCCCTTTCTTGTCCTTGTTCTCTAGGTCGAATTCTTGCAACATAAGAATCCATCAAAGAAGTCGTGGTTTCGCATCTTTCTTCTGGAGCAAATACTTTAATGCAGTGTTGTCCGTGTGAACAATCACCTTGGAACCCAAAAGGTAACTCCTGAACTTGTCAATTGCGAATACAACAGCTAATAACTCCTTCTCCGTAGTTGCATAATTAACTTGAGCATCATCTAGAGTCTTGCTTGCATAATAAATGGCGTGCATCTTCCCATCTCGGCGTTGTCCTAAGACTGCGCCTACAGCATAGTCGCTTGCATCACACATTATCTCGAACGGAAGTGAATAATCAGGGGGTTGAATGATGGGTGCCAAAATCAGCTCCTTCTTGAGCTTGTCGAATGCTTCCATACAGTGTTCATCAAAGACAAAAGGCACATCTTTATTCAAGAGATTAGTAAGAGGTTTGGCTACCTTTGAGAAATCCTTAATGAATCTTCTGTAAAATCCGGCATGTCCAAGAAAACTGCAAATTGCCTTGACTGAATTCGGTGGAGGTAAGGCCTCTATCACATCTATCTTGGCTCTGTCTACTTCAATCCCACGTTCGGAAACTAAATGTCCAAGAACAATTCCTTCTTGTACCATAAAATGGCATTTTTCCCAATTAAGCATCAAATTAGTCTCCTCACATCCTGTAAGTACCTTCGATAGGTTAGATAAACAATCCTCAAATGTCTTCCCGTAGATAGAAAAGTCATCCATGAAAACCTCCATAATCTTCTCTATGTAGTCAGAGAAAATCGCCATCATGCATCTCTGAAAAGTGGCTGGTGCGTTGCACAGCCCAAAAGGCATCCGCTGATAGGCAAAAGTTCCATACGGACAAGTGAACGTCGTCTTCTTTTGATCATTCGGGTGAATAGGTATTTGAAAGAATCCCGAATATCTGTCCAAATAGCAATAATAAGAATGCTTAGCCAGTCGCTCAAGCATTTGATCAATAAACAGCAGTGGAAAATGATCCTTGCGCGTAGCACTATTCAGCTTCCTATAATCAATACACATTCTCCATCCTGTAACAATCCTCATAGGAATCAACTTGTCATCCTTGTTCTTGACCACTGTCACTCCTCCTTTCTTCGGTACCAGGTGAACTGGGGCTACCCATTCACTGTCAGAAATCGGATAAATAATCCCTGGATCAAGAAGCTTAAGAATCTCCTTTTTCACAACTTCCTTCATATTCTCATTAAGCCTCCTTTGACTTTCAATGCTCGGTTTGCTACCTTCCTCAAGCAAAATCCGATGCATGCAGAATATAGGACTAATTCCTTTCAAGTCTTCAACAGAATATCCAATTGCTTTTCTATGCTTCCTAAGCACATCAAGTAGCATCTCCTCCTCTACTTTACTCAATTCGGCATTGATAATAACAGGACATGTAGAGTCGGGACCTAAGAATGCATACCGTAGCTTAGATGGTAATGGTTTCAGCTCTACCTTTGGCGCGCTCCGAACATCATCTTTCTTCTCTTCTCCAATCAACTCATAGCTCTTGTCTTTGGTCGCTTCCAATGGTGGCGTGGATTGCAAAATTTCTGCACTTTGGGCAATCTCCAAATTGTCATCAACAGTAGTGCCACTCGTCACCAAGCAATTCAAGAGTGGATCATCACTACTCGCTACTTTGCTCACTTCCTTTATAGCATCATCAGTAAAATCAACTCGGAAACAACTTTTTTCTTCAAGTGGTCCTTCGGTTGCACGAATGATATTGAACTCGATTTTCTCATTCCCATTCCTTAAAGTAAGCTTTCCATCACGGACATTAATTTGAGCTCCAGTAGTAGCTAAGAACGGCCTCCTAAGAATAATTGGCATTTGAAAATCAATCTCCATGTCGAGTAGACCTGGCAATTCGTGTTGTCGTGTCGGGTTCGTGTCGGGTTGAACAGGTAATCGGGTTCCAAATCTTCAACCCGACCCGACCCATTTAATAATCGTGTCGTGTCGTGTCGAACCCGTTTATTATCGTGTCGGGTTCGGGTTGACCCGCGGGTTACCTATTAAGTCTAACAAACCTAAAAATTGGTTTGAAATTTTTTTATTTTGCGTATTTTTTGAGCAAATAGGTATATAATTAGATTTTCTCATATATTAAAGAAAATTATAAACTGTAGAATCATAATATAATAATATTTTAAAGCATTTATAGAAATATTTTTGGATAATTTTAGTAACTTTAGCCTTAAATATTGAATAAGTCTTATATTAAATCACTAAAATATCAGTACCCTAAATATAATCGGGTCACAAACAGGTACCTATCGGGTTGGCGGGTCAACCCGCGACCTGACCTGCTAATTTTCGTGTCGTGTCGGGTCGACCCATTTAACTAAACGGGTTGAAAATCTCTGACCTATACCTGCTAATTTCGTGTCGGGTTCGTGTCGGGTTGTCGTGTCACTACCCGTTTTGCCAGGTCTAATGTCGAGCACCACAAAATCGACTGGTTCAAAGAACTTCCCAACCTTGATTGGAATATCCTCCAATATCCCCACTGGATATTTGGCAGATCGATCCGCAAGTTGAAGAGAGATGGTAGTCGACTTCATTTCTCGAATATCGAGCTTCTCAGCAATTCGCTTTGGAATAAGACTAACACTGGCTCCCAAATCACATAGAGCTTTCTCAATGCACATAGAACCAATATTGCAAGGAATAGAGAAAATTCCAGGGTCCTTTAGTTTCGGCGGCAGCTTGTTTTGCAGGATTGCACTGCACTCCTCCGTCAAAGCCACTGTCTCGTAATCTTCTAGCTTCCTTTTCCTGGAAAGAATTTCTTTGAGAAATTTAGCATAAGCAGGTATTTGAGAAATTACTTCAGTAAATGGAACATTAATATGCAATTTCTTTAAATGTTCAAGAAATCTCCTGAATTGTTCGTCTTTTTTGCCCTGCTGAAGTCGCTGAGGGAATGGAACCGGTGGTTCATAAGCTTTGACTTCAGGCCATATCTCCTTCGGTTGCTCTCTTTTCTGCTTCACTAGCTTCCACTTGGGAATCCACTTCTCTTGCTTTGCTTCTTTTCCTCTGCTCCCTTTTCAGGTAACTGCTTCTCCACTTTCGGTTGCTCATCTTCTTCTTCTTGCTTAATGATGGTGTCGGCTTCTTCTTCTTAAGGTGGATAGGGATCTTCTAATTGCTTGCCGCTTCTAAGTGCTACAGCTTTGACTTGCTCTCTCGGATTGACTGTGGGCTGTCCCGGTAGGTTTCCTAGTGTCCTCATAATCGCCTCTGCTTGCTGTGCAAGTTGCGTCTCAAGCATCTTCGAGTGAGTCTCCATATTCTCCATCCGATTGTTGAATCCTTGCATCATCTCCGTTTGCATACGTTGAGTCTCCATTATGGCTTTCATCATAAATGTAAGATCCATGTCTTGATTCTTCGTAATTTGAATGCTTGAACTCTTCTGCCCATAATCGTTCCTTTGAAAGTTGCCTTGCTGGTTCGGGTTGCTCTCTCTCCATGAGAAATTAGGATGATTCCTCCATTCCGGATTGTATGTGTTGGTGTAGGGTCCTCGTTGTTGTTGGCGTTGATGAATGTAGTTCATCTGCTCAATCGTCAAGTCGTCTCCGGTCAGACAATTCATTGAATTGTGTCCAGCACCTGCACATTTATCACATATTAAACTCGGCATAACAACAGCAACACATGATTTCACCTGCTGACTCAAAGAATCTAGCTTCGAATTAAGCATTGTCATTGTCTCCACTTCTAGAATTCCAGCTACTCGCTTGTTGTTTGATCGTGAAGAGCTCTGGTAACTATTACTCGCCATCGTCTCCAACTTTTGATACGCCACATCGGGTGCTTGCGCCATGAATGCCCCTCCTGAAGCTGCGTCCAAACTCATGTGCAAAGGCTCATTTAAACCATTAAAGAACGATTGAACTACAAGCCATTCGGGTAATCCATGTTGTGGGCATCCTTGAATAAGATCCTTGTAACGTTCCCATGCTTCACAAAAACTTTCTCCATCGAATTGAGTGAATGATGTAATCTTGCTATGAATACGTGCTGCTTTATCAGGTGGATAATATTTGGCAAGAAAAGCCTTTGAAATCTCCTCCCATGTCTTGTATGTTCCAGCTGCTCCTGACTTCAACCACTTCTTAGCCTTGCCTTGCAAAGAAAACGGGAATAAACGAAGTCGAATTGCATCATCAGTTGCCCCATTGATCTTGATCAAATCACAAATCTCCGTAAACGTCTGTAGATGTTGATTCGGGTCCTCATTATCCAAGCCTCCAAATTGTTCCTGTTGAACCATGTGAATGAGTGCTGTCTTCAGTTCGAAATTGTTGGCATTGATCGCTGGCCTTGAAATGCTTGACTGCACGATATCCAAACTTGGTGTTGCGTAGTCACGCAATGTCTTGTTTCCTTCTTCTACCATGATAACTGTCTCGAAATTATCTGCTACAACTTCTGCTTTCTCTTCTAATTCAGTGTCTTGAAGAAACTCCACAGGCTCTACGACTTGCTTCTGCTTTCGCTTGTTCGCGCGTAGTTGCTTGTGTAATGTTCTCTGGATCTCCGGATTGATCTCAGGAATTGGACTCGATGAAGCACCGCGTCTCGTCTTAGGCATCAACCAAAATCGACAACACTATATATAAAAAAAAAAGAAAACAAAAATCGATTAAATAAAGTAAAAAGAAATAAAAAGAAACTAATGCAAAAAATAAAACCTAAAGTAATCTAGCTGCAATCTCAATAGTATTAAAACCGTTTGTTCCCTGGCAACGGCGCCAGAAAAGCTTGATGCGTTTTATTTATGCGTGAATTTTTCAAATTTATAATTCTTGATAATTTCACAACACGACACACAAATAACTCACGAGTAAACACAACAATTGTAAACTAAAAGCGCACAGTGTACTATATAGTGTAGTAGTCTAATCAAGGTCGATCCACGAAACAAGGGAAATAAGTACTACCTAATGTCACAACTTACGATTATCTAGGCAAATCAATTAAAAGATGGTGTATAGTGATGTCGAAACTAACAAATAAAAGAAATAAAATCGCAGACCTAATCTAAAGTGTGGTTCTATCAATATCTAAAGCAATCTAGGAAATCGGGGTTCACACAATTACTATCTAGGTTCATTATGCATGGATGTCGATTTCTCCTATTGATGTGTTATTGTGGGCAATTGCTTCTAATGTTTTAATCCTCAGCTCTCGCATGTTGAATCAAATATTCAGCAAAGATTACTACCTAGCTCTCGCATAGCCTAGCATCAATACTAAACTCATTAAGCACAAAACAATCAATCAAGCCCTAAGAAACTATCAGCTCTCGCATATTTTAGCATCAATCAATCTATGTTCTTCTAGGTATCATCATATAAATCACGCAGCTCTCGCATGTTGCAATCAATAAGAATCAATCCAAAGTAGATAATAAATTCGGCACACATAGAATGAACAATCAACACAATCAATTGAATAAACATCAAACCATATGTAATAAAACCATAGAAGTAATTGGCTACATCCCTAATCCTAGATTAGAGAATTAATTCATCATAATAAAATAGTAAATCATCAATATCTCACAAGAATTCATCAAGTAAACAATTAAACAGAAAGAAAATTGAATAAAAGAGAGAGTAGTGAAGTCGGCTAGCCGATTTGTGTAGGTGATGATGGCGTCGACTTGTGCTCCTCTGGTGACGATTTCTGCTGCAATTGGACTGGTGATTCTGTGACTCTAAACCTTTAAATCTTACTGGAAAAACGTTGAATTGTTGTGGGGAATAATCTTTGAAATTGGATAAGGAATTCGGCACCACCTAGAGGATCCAAAAGAGTGAAAACCCTAACCCTACTAGTGTGTGTGACCTAATAACTAACCAATTCGGCAGAGCTTTGCCCTCTGACTTCTGCCTCCTGAATATGTCGACCTAGGGGGTCCTTTTATACTGTCTTTAGCTACTGGAAGTCGGTGGGGCTCTCCTTCTTTGAATGGAAATTGAATTCTTGACTTGCACTCCAAGTTGGACTTTTGCCTATTTTCTGACCCGAAAATTACATGCCACTTAACTCCTAGAAGACATCCGAACTGGGCGTTGGGCTCTTCTACAAAGTTCTAGATAATTCTCTCAGCTTTCTTTCCATAAAAAAGAACTCTTCAATTGGACTTCTTTAGCTCAAGATATCACCGAAACACTGGGCCTGGGTCGGCACAGAAAATTCTGCATCCTGGGCTGGATTAAAATAATTACTGCTCCTTGTAGACACGTCCAAAAATTATGAAATTTAATCCATAGAAAGCTCTGGAATAGTTTCGTTTCCAATTGGTCTCACTTAATTTGGATGCGTAGAACTCCCGAAATCTTCAAAATAGTCGGCTGTGCTCACTGCAGAAAGTTTCCTAAATTGGGTCTGGTTTCCAAACTTGGCTAAAAAGCTTCCATTCTTCAATAAAAACGATAAATTCCTGATAAAAATACTTAATCAGCAAAATTGAAGTACTAATTGACACAATGCATGAAAACACACAATAATATAAAGATTATACACATAATCGACTGAGAATACATAGTAAAAGCCATTCAAAACCATCATAAAAACACTAACATTTAGATGTTATCAAGAACATAGCATGAACCCAAGTTGATGTTTTTGGAAAGACATGTCTCCTGTATAGAGTAGGAGGTCCTTCGTTTCATGCCAACATTTGGGAGGCATTGTCTCCATCCATCCAAACATGGAGATGAATGAAAGCAATCGAGCAGAAGGCAACAGCAACATCACGGCCCTGCATCCAACAAAACATGATAGAAAATAACAAGCCTGCTACCCTTTAGGACATAGGAGGCAAATGGAGCCACCTAAGGCTTACGCACATACACCAAACACGAGGTGTTCATACTTTTAGTAGGCAACCAGCCCCAAAAAGAAAAGATAAGTGAGGCCACAACCATCCAAACCTCACTCAATCAACAAGAGAGATTACTTTTCTGAAGCGGAACTCGATGGTTCCGTCATGTTTTTGTTTTTCTTTCCAGAGAGCTCCTCTTGCAAGGCCACAAGAAATGGGTCTCCATGTTCATCATGTTGTCTCTTCTTCTGAACCTCTTATTCATTTGGGTTATACAGAATTTGAGTGCTCCTAGCTAGCTTCTTCCAATTTTCTCTATTGGCAGAGGGCCGAGGCGGGGTCTAAAAATCAGTCTCCTTAGCCAATGCCACCAACGACTCATTCCAAGCCTGATGGAGGCCCGACGTCACCTCCCTGATCACACTAGTTTCCCCTTCCTGGACCTTTCTTCTCTTAGATGCCGTGATAGCCACGATTGCATTCCTTGTATGGGAAGGAGTGGTGAATCCCGGTTCACTGGGGACCATTGAGGGCTCATTTTTTGCCCCTGTCTTCGCCTTCTTTTCTACTCTGCGTCCATTGTTGCTTTGTTGGCCTTTATTCTTGCCCTAATGCTTCCATGATGGGTAATGTTTGCCCTTAACAAGCTTTGCCCTCATCCATGGCCCGTAACTCTTCATGTTGTTCCTCTTTACTCCCTCCTCTTAGGTGACGAGCTGGATACATTGTTTGATTGTGTGATCAATGAGGACACCGATAACAAAAATACCGAATCGTTCATACCGGAAGCTGACCCAGGATACAGACCCTCTATCTCTAAATCGAATCCCTGCAGGGATGGGTTTTTTCAGATTGATTTCCACCTTAAACCGAAAGAAGCCATCCCATTCCAGGAGGTTGTCCAGACTTGTTTCCACCTCCAATATTTGTAGGAATATATCATTCAGATGGGCAATTCTTTCCGGGTTAATCAGTTCTGTAGGGAAGTCATGGAGTTGGACCCAGAAATTTGTGGAGCTAAAATCAAGTTGATGGCTTTAAATGTAGGCCATTTTTTCAAGCATAGGTGTTGGTTTGACACCAGCCACGAGGAACCTTCAAATACATTGTCCTTATCTTCCTCAAACTTAAAGCCAAACAGAAAGATACTCTTCGATTTTTCTATTACATTGAAGTCACCTTTTCTTGACCAAGCCTTACTCATTTGTCACTTAATAACTGCAACAGAGGTGGACTTTCTAGTTACCAAATGACGTACTAAGTAGAGCATAGAGAGCATATCGTTAGCAGTTCGGTCTGCATTTGGCTCATGGTTGTCAAGTTCTGGAGAGCTGAGGCTGAGGACGATCTCACCGTCATCCAAAGGAGTTCCACCATTAATGTTCTCCATTATCGAGCTGGGTAATGTGAACATCCGAATTTGACCCATGATTTATTCTATTATCTTTGAAATTCTAAATATGTTTGTGTCCTTGATTGATGAGATGATTTGATTATTAGCATGAATATGTTTGTGATTTGATGTGGTAGAATAAGGGTATTTTATTTGGTTGTAACTTTCTATTTATTTTGGCCCTTTGTTATTTGATTAATTTTAGGTTAAAAGTAGATATTAGGTTTGGGCCAATAAGATATGGATCCTCCAGAGATGTTAGCCCATTTAAACACATGGCCTGCAACTAAATTTAATTCTAATTTTCGTAGAAATTGGGGATTAAATATATTTTTTGTCTACTTTGTGTGTTTTATGGTTATTTTAATAGAAAAGAGGAATAATTTGATGTGTAATTGATAAAGAGGAACAGTAGTGGATTAGTAAACCAGTTTAGGATGTTTTCTGGGACAGGGAATACTCTAAAACGCGTGGAAACCAACTAGGAGTCGGATTGGAGGAGAAAAAGTAAGAAAAAAAGGAAAAATTGTGCAATCGGTGGCAGACATGGAGACATGTCCGCTGCCACCGGCAGGGCTTCGAGAGATGGCCGCCAGGTCTTCACGACATGACCGCCGGTATACTATGATGCCCAAACTGCGAAATTACCCATCCCGGTTATACATCTTTTATTATTTCCATTCACCGAAAATATTTAACTGTACGTATTTCCGAATATAATTTTGGTACCATACTTTAGTTAAAACTCTTTTTCAAAATATTTTCATAAAATACTTATAATTTTCCAAAATAATAATCTCCTTAATTTTTCCAGAAAATAATAACGTATTTATAATTTCTAGAAAATATATAGTATTTATCTTTTTCTAAATATATAATATAATAATATTTCTAACACAAAATTATAATTACCCTTAATTTACAAAGTACATATATATATAATTTCCAGAACCACAATTTCCAGAGAAAATAATACAGGTATTAAATTTCTAGAAATTATTTCATGGTACACATATATATATTTTTCCAATTAAAAATAGTTTTCCAAAACCAAACTTAATTATTTATCAAAGTAAATATGTTTATATTTTAATGAAAATACCAGAGTTAAATTGGCAATAATTTTCTCAAAATAACTATATAATTTTTTCCAAAAATGAATACCAGAATATTAATAAATCAATATATATAAATATAGTTTTTTTTAATTAAAACGGGCTGGGCCGTGAATAGTGTCGGCCCAGACCAAAGCTGCAGGCCCGAACACAGGCCCACGCTCAGCCCGGCCCAACACAGCCCACAACCCAACCCACAAATCAAAACCCAACAGAAAAACCAAGTCCATAAACTCAACCCGCGACCCGTATCCACAGACGGATCTTGCCAAATCCGGGTCTTACCTCTGGGTAGAGCAGCAGCGCAGCGACGGCGAGCGTGAGGAAGGGCGAGCGAGCACAGCACGACGTCAGGGCGGCATGAGCGGCGCGGGGGCGGCGGAAGACTGGCGTGAAGCTGTCGGCAGCGGTGGCAGAAGCGAAGGAAGTAGGATCCACGGGTCTGCACCTCGGGTCAACGCTCTTGGACGGCGCGTCTCACAGCGGCGTCGGGCGGAGGCGGCAGGGTTGGAATCGCGACGTGACGGCGAAGGCGATGGTGGCGTCGGTGCGGCGAGAGGCGGCGGAGAACGCTACCAAGTGAACAGTAGCAGGGGCGCCGGTGAGGTGACGAACTGCTCCCTCTCTTTTTTTTTTTCTTTCTTTTTTTCTATTTCTTCTGATTTTCTTTTATTTTTTTCTCCGTTTCTATTTTTTTCTTTTTTTTCTCTTCTTTTTTTTCTTCCTCTCTCTGTATTTTCTGTTTTCTTTTTTTTCCCTTTTTTTCCTATTTTTCTCTCTTTTTTCTTATTCCTCTTCTTTTTTTATTTTCTTTTTCCTTTCTCTCTTTTTTTTTTCTCTTTTCCTCTCTTTTCCTTTTTCTCTCTTTTTTTCTTCTTCTCTTCCTCACCCGGTTCCTTCTTCCTCTGCTTTTATAAACTGTGATTAACTGTTAATCATGTGATTAACTATTAATCATGTGATAATCAATAATACAAGCGGGTCCGATCCGGACCAGAAAATAACTGATACCCCCTTAGTTATTTTCCGGTGTGATTTTTCGAGAAATTCCGAAACCCGAAAAATACCAACTTAGTTCCGAAAAATCCACGGAAAAATCACGAGCGTGGGAAAACTCTCGGTTTTGAAAAACGACGCTCGATTTACCTTGAATTAATTACCCAAGATTAATTCAACAGTAAATCACGGTAAAAAGACTTCTACAGTTCGGTAAAAATCAAAAATTTTACCCGGGCTGTTACAGCTAGAGTGCGACAACCCCTTCCACCGCTTAGGGGAGGCGGAGTGCATCTACCACCACCAAGAAGAGGTCAAATCCATGAAGAAGCTGACGAAGAGGGCCGAGGGTATGGTAGATATGGGCGACAAGAAAGAGACGACCGACGAGATCGTGGAGAGAATGATCTTAGGGGCATCAAGTTTAAAATTCCTTCCTTCCAAGGAAAGGATGATCCGGAAACCTATCTTGAGTGGGAGAAGAAAGTGGAACGCATCTTTTCATGCCACAACTACTCTGAAGAAAAGAAGGTACAATTAGCTGTGGTTGAATTT